>JANHGB010045261.1:24696-41704 GCA_026283785.1 Coracopsis vasa | reverse complement strand
GGGGCCAGAGAAGGGCAGTGGAGCTGGTGCAGGGCCTGGAGCACAAGTGTGATGGGGAATGGCTGAGGGACCTGGGGGGTTCAGTCTGGAGAAGGCTCAGGGAGGACCTTAGTCACTGTCCCTGCAAGTATTCAAACATCGTGTAGCTGAGGCCCTCAGTGCCATGGGTTAGTGGTGGCCTTGGCAGTGCTGGGAACGGTTGGACTTGATGGTCTGAAAGGTCTTTTCCAGCTTGGCTGATTCAGTGATTCTATGACTGTGTGAAAAGGCTGGGGTTGGGCTGGAACAGTGCCAGGGATGCTGTTCCCACTGAGGAGTACCAGCGGGGAGAGGGGGATGCTCTAAGGAAGCCCCAAAGGCTGCATCCTTCCCATTGAGAGCCTTTGAATAGATGCTCCAGCATCGCAATGGGGTAAACAAATGCAAAATATTTTGAAGTCATTCAGTCTCAGCATTGGATTCTTTCTTTTCTTTTTGGTATCCTGGCAAAATTAAATAAAAGGACCCGTTTTCTGCATGTTATTGATCTTTCACTCAAAATCTGGGCCCTTTTCCAGGAAAAATGAGCCCTTTTGTGAACAAAGAGACAGGCACCTTCCCAACAAAAGTCAGCCTTCAAATCCAATGTTCTGTGTGTTTGAAATTTCATGTTTCTGAAAGGAAAATATCAATTTCACTCAAATTTGCAGACAAGTGATGCAGGGGTGGGGAGAGACTGCCCTGAATGGATTAGTGAGCATTTGAAGGCCAAATTGCCAGAGGGATTTCAAAGCAAAGGAAAAAGCAACCATGTCCCTGGTTTTTGACCAGTTCGTGTTGTGAATTCAGAGCTGGGCTACTGGGCTGGAGATGCCCTCGCTGCTCTTATCCCTTGGTGACCTGGAGCCTTCATCATACACCCTGCCCATGGCAGGAGGGCTCAGCCTGTCTTTCCTGGCCACGTCTCGGCCCAGTAGTTTATATGCCCTTGGTTTTTTAATGTGGAGCCAGGTACTGAGCTGGTATAAGCTGATGTTGCTGTTGCCTTGGTTGGACACCCCGTTGAGAGCAGCTTGCTAGTGTCTTAGACAAGCTGGGCTTTGCCGGCAGTGTTTTACAGGTTAAGTCATTAACTCTCTGTGGCTCATTTATTTGTTGGTAAAGCACTTGGGAATTGCTTGGGAGGAGATGTGTTACGCTTGCTTGGACCGCGCTACCACATGGATACTCAGCTGTTGGCCTGGGTATCCCAAACACGTGTTTATAGCGCAGCCCATCACAGTGACACCCTCATTTATAACGAGAGGGGCTGCGTTCACCTCCCAACCCTGCTGCTGCATCCTTTGATAGGGAGTAAATGGGTTATCTGCATGTTTCCTACCCACGCAGCAGTGATGCCCTTTCCTCACTGTACTGCGGAGGGGATGGAGACATCGCTGGCTCAAGCGTGTCCATCCAGCACCATGCTCATTGAGCAGGGCCACAGGAAAAGTTTGCCTGGCGACTGGAGCAGAGGAGTTTCTCCCCGTGCCCCGTTGGGGTTGCTCCCTGTGCGTGTGTAAGCTTGCTTATCTTTGGAAAGGCACGGCGGCGCTGACAAGCGGCGCAGGCGATGGGGGCAGTAGGTGGATCGTTTTTAGCAGCGCGCACGCACGGAGCAGACAGCTTGGGCATGTTCCAAAACACTTCCCACGCCCCCAGGCTGAATTTTAAGAAGCTGGGGCATCTGCACATTCAAAATGCTCCGGGGAAGTGGTGTGGGGGGGGAGAGAAGGGAAAGAATCCCAAAGGCAGGCAGAGCAGCCAGCGCCGCGTGGAAGGGGCAGGCAGCACCCAAAGGCTGATGTCTTGCTGCGGAGGGGAGTTTGTGGCAAAGGCTGAGCAGCTCCAAGCCGCTCTCCGGAGGGGCAGAGCACAGGTGAGCGTGGAGCAGCGGTCCCTGGCTTGCCTTGAGGCTGGTCTTGCTCTTGGTTGAGTGGGGGACAATGGGAAGAGGAGCTTGAGTTATCCAGGAGCGGTGTCCGGGTGAGTGCCTGTGCCTCCCGTCCATCCGGGGTATTGCAGCCTCCGAGCAGCTCGCTGTGTTCGGGGGGTCCCAGCGCCTTGCAGGAAGAGGAGGGGATGGGGCGGGGGGGCAGAGCTGTCTTCCTTACAGTGATGGGGAATGGGAATGAGCCCTGTGCTTGTCCCACCGTGTGTGCTTCCAGGGGCTGCCTGGGATCCTGCACATTAATGGGAGTTGTCTCACCAACTCCTTTCTGTGGGGCAGCCCTGGTACGCAGGACCAGCAGCATCCCCTTCTGCATCTCCTGGGGGGGCTGAAACAAGCAGGCAGCGGGCAGGGGTTGATGCTGGGAGCACCCAAGCCCTGGGCTTGCACTGGCTGGCTGAGGGCTCCCTGGGGCAGGGTTGGACATACAGCTGGAGAGGGGAACTTCTGGGGGATGGAGGATGGAGGACAGCCTGGGTGTACGGTCCAGTGAAGTCTCGGAGCCCCTGGGGTGATGATCTGGGGCTTCCTCTTTGAGTCCTGATACAGCTTTGGATAAGTAGCTTCAGGCTGTGAAGGTTGTGAGGCTTTCTGTGCGGGGTGCCCAGATTTAGTGCTGAGAACAGCCCAGTTCTTGCTGCTGCTGCTCCCTTGAGATCCAAGGTCCCAGCTCCTGGTGATGTGAGGCCTCAGAGGTCTGGAAGGGATGGGTGTAAACCTGGAGACCCTGAGCTGTCTTCTGAGTTCCTCAGCTTACCAAACTGGTCTGTGCTCTGAGATCCAAGGGTGGAGATGCATGCTCCATTGAGATCCTGTCCCTGCGGGATATTCCATGTGACATCCTGGCAGCCCTAAGCCGTCCTCATCGGGGTGTTCTGGGCTGTGACTGCTCCCTCCTGTATCACAAAGCACACGGGATAGGCGCTGGGGATGCTCCTCCCGGCGCATCACGTGCAAGAGGGGCATCTTCCCAGCGCTCCCCTGTGGTTGTCTTCCATGCTGCTCAGCAGACCATCACCCTGGCATCCAGGCTTCTTGCGCTGCGCCCATCTGCAGAGAGAGCGGGTGCTTTATTTAAATGGGACTTTTGCCTGGTGCTGAGGAGACAAGGAAAGGACGGAAGTCCAGGCATGGAAAACAGCCCTGCCTCTCCTGTGAGCTAAATGCCCCCAAGCTCAGAGCTCTTTGCCTTTCCTTTTGGGAAGAGGAAACTTCTCATGAAGCCTTCGCTTCATAAGCATCCCTTCCAGAAGAGGCTGAAGTAGGTAAATTGTGAGCTTTGTAGGTCTCTTGGTACCAGCAGACGTAGCGCTCTCCACCATGTCCTCATCCCCCAGGGTGGCCTCATTGCAAGGAGCAACTTCTTGGCAATGGAAATGTTTCTAGTGTCCTTCTGGTGGGCAGGGGGACTTCTCCCACCCAAGTGAGGAGGACAAGGCCCTCCTTGCTGCAGTGCTGAACGCAAGGTGCTCTTCTGCTGCATGGCCCAGGGTGAGGAGGAGGAGCAGGAAGGCAGAGAGGGATGGGGATGGACTCAGTGTGCCCTGGGGACTGGTTCAGTCCTGCTAATGAGCAGTGAATGAGCCATAGGCAGCCCTGCTCCTGGCGCATAATTGCCTTGCTGGGTGCAGGGAAGGGAGCACTGACTCGCTGGCCGCGGGGACTTTAAAACCTCCCCAGCCTGGAGCTCATTTGGGAAAGGCAACCAAAGGAAAAGCCCAAACCCAAACGTGTTTGTATTCTAACGAAGCCGTTTCTGCCGGGCAGGCAGGCAGGGCGCTCTGTTACCCAAGTGACACCTTTGGGGTTTACTGTAAGAATCAGGGTTTTCTGGCTTTTCTCCTCCTTCGATCCTCGGAGTGGCTCAGCCCGAGGGGCAGGCTGGGGCTCTGCCTCCCTCCCCAGCCCATGGGGAGCTCATGGGTGGTTTGGAGAGAAAACTCAATCTAGGAGTGATCCCAGTGAGGTTTCCATGGGACCAGGGTATCCGGCCATCCCTTTGCTAATGTGATTGCACTGATGCTGCCTAAGGGCTGCCGGGGTCCTGGCCTGAGGCTGCTGCTCCACTGCCTGGGGATGATCCTGGAGCTGCCCTGAAGGTGGCTCATGGGGCTGTGCCAGGCAGTGCCATCCCTTGGATGCTCCTTGTGCCCTGATTGCTGCTCTCCTGACACCAGAGCATACCTCATTAGCTGCCTCCATCTCCTCTTCCCTCTGTTTAGCTCCAGTTTTGCAGTCACTTGCCTGATTTATGTATTTAGTTATTTGCTGGCTTGAGCGGTGAGATGGCTGCAAAGAGTCATGATGGGGCTGACAGCTCCCTTCCCTGTGTGCCCTGCCAGGCTCTGCCGCATGGGTCCCATAGGGCACAAGGGGAACTGGGCATCCCAGTGTTTCCCCCCCTCTCCATCACCCATTAAACTCTGTGGTGTTTGATATAGGGTCTGGCAAAGCTCAAACCTCCAAGGAAGGGTTAGGGGCCGATTTGTGATTCTCCCTGGGAGGGCAATGGGGACATAGAGACATGGTGTGACAGGGGGCAGCAGGGTGGGAACAGCTTGGGATCAAAGCCTGGAGCAGCCCTGCCTCTGTTGGCTGTAATGGATTTGGGGCCATACCGAGCTCAGGGAAAGGCTCTTGGCCACATGCATGTGCCTTGTCCAGGAGTAAGCTCACAGGGATGACAGGCTTATTGCGACAGTGGCCTTGCCCCCATTCCAGTGCACCCGGATGTCTGTTCCCATGCAGCATAGGGTCCCATGTCCCCTCCCTGCTGAAGGAGCACTGTCACTTGGTGCCGTGCACCAGCAGGGTTTAGGGAATGGCAATTCCTCTTCCTCACCATGGTGCTGCAGGTACCAAACCGGTCTCTCCTGCTGCCAGCCCAGCCCTGGCGGCAGTCTTGGTCCCCCTTCCTTCACACTCTGACCCCCTTTGGAAAACCAGCAGTAATGTAGTGCTGCCGTATGGATTGTTAGTATGGAACCCCCAGGGAAAAGGGATCCATCCCCTGCACCCCATCACCACCCCAACCTCTTCGTCGCTGCTGTAAGATGCTCACTGCTTTTTATAGCCCAAGCTGACCTGGACACAGCCACACTGCACTTAGACTGAGCTCTCTTGTATCTGCCCTGCTCCCTTCTTGTGTCATTGTGGGCTGGAGCTTGCTTTGCTGGCTTGTTGGTACCGAGGAGGTGGCCTGGGGCTGTACCTGGTGCACCCCAGGCTCTTCACACAAAGACAGCATCATCCTGCCTGCTCTTGTGAGGAGCGTGTTCAGTCCAGGCTGGGTAACAGGGGTTTCTGTGAGCGTGCACCATCAGAGCTGCTCCCTGGGGGTCTCTGCTCTTTAGCTTTGTTCTCCCAGATGCTGTTCTGCAGAAAGGGAACGGGGACAAATTGGCATCCCTGGCATTTCTGGCTCTCCCCCCTCCTTGCCTGCCTGCTTCCACTCCCTTCTCTCTTTGAAGAGATTCAGGTCATGCCTGGAATTAGGGCTCCCAGAACTGCAGAGAAACAGCGTTTAAACTGCTTACAATCGATTAGATGGAGTGCTTTGGGTTTGGTTTGTCCTCCCACCCCTGCCCTCAGCTTTGGGTGGCTGTTCGCAGCATGTTAATCCTTGCTTCAATGCCTTTGTCATCCTGGGCTGCTCTTCCCCGTGAAGCAGGTCTGGGGTCCCCAGGGGGCTGCTCCCCACTTTGCACCCCACTAGTAGCCGTCTGCTCCCACAGAGACCTTGCAGGAAGGTCTGTGATTTAGCCGGCTCCGTTTATCGCGGCACCCCGGCTGGGATTAGACACAGATAAGATGATCAATAAGTCCTTCTCTTGGCAGAGATGTGCCAGGAATCGTTCGGGGAAGGGTAGGGAAAGGAGGGTTCAAAGGCAGCAAGAGATGCTAGAGGCGAGGGAGGGCACAGCCCATACTGAGAGGTGACTGCAAGGGGGCTCTGCCACTCTCTTGCTGCCAGTTAATAAGAAGACATCAGTACGTGGTGGAGGGGAGAAGAAACCCCGCGCCGCTGCTGTGGCTGACGGAGAAAGTAGGTCAGGCTGTGCTGCAGAGCCCGGTGCGATGGCAAAGCCCCCAGCACAGCCAGCACCCACCTCTCCCCACATCCTCCCCTACCCTGGCAGCCTGCGCTATGCCGAAGACAGCCGCTGTGGGGCTGTGTTGGCATCAGCCCCTCACCATGGTGTCGGAGCCGCTCTTTGCCCTGTGGCCCCGCTGCGGCGGCTCTGTGTGAGGGTGGCAGCGAGAGGAGAAACACTGCTGAAGGGGATGCGCAGGGAAGTTCCCCTGCCTGCCTCCTGCCTTCATCCCTGAGCCAGCCTCCTGGCTCGGATGTGTATTTGGCTGCAGGAGGGATGCCCTAGGGATGCAACTCCAGCATCGTGAGGGAGCAGCTGCTCCTCTGGCTCCACAGCATTTTGGGGTGCCCTCTTATCTGGGGGTGAGCAAAGTGCAGGACCAGCCCCCATTCCACGAGTGTTTTCTGGGAAATTTGGGATAGAAGGAAAACGGCTGAGTTTAATGCCTAAATCTGCAGTGATTTTGGATGCCTCCCAAAGCCTCCCTTGAAGGGGAAAGGAGGCAGGACAGGATGGTTGATGTGGGTCAGGCTCAGATGGGACTGGCAGATGGAGGATGGCCCCATCCAGCACCACTTCCAGGAAGGTCTTATGGCTGCTGGATGAGGGGGAAATTAAGACATTCCTTCAAGCCAGAGGTGTTTCAAGTGGAAATCAGGAGTGTTTCCCCATCGTGGCACTTTGTTATAGCTGTGGGCACACATGAGGCGACCTCCCGGGACTGCCAGCTTCAGGGGGGTGACAATCCCGTGGTGACATGGCTCAGGTGACATCAGTGCCATGACCTAGAGGTGGGCAGGGGCACTGCATCCTCTGGTGAGGACCTGGAGTGATGGAGAGGGCTGGTGTGAGGATGCAGCAAGCCAAGCGGGGAATAAATTGAGTGTGTATATCACAGGCAGGTCTGGGCTTTATTGATTTTCAATGAAAGGCTGTGTCATGAATTTTTCTCTCCCACTGTACTTGCTGCAAAGTTGCATCTTGTCTCCAAGCATTAACCACTAACTAGAGTCCATTTCCCTCCTCCCCCGCCCCCAGGAGATTCCAGGGGGGAGGCAAGTTTGAACATGGTCTTTTTAAGCACTTGATGGATGCAGTGGCTTTCCTAATCCAACACCAGAAGAGAAAGCTGATATTAACAGTGGAAAATGTTCTGTCCAGCACTTTAAGTGACTTATCACTAAGGGGCTGCGTGTGGGATGCGTTTTATTTGATGGGCTGCATTCTACACCCCTCAGTGCTCTGGGATCTGTTTTGGAATGGTGGTCCTGGTCCCTGCTGTCCCCAGATGGGACAGGACATCAGCTGTGTGCTGGTTTTAATTCCCTCCCAATGGCTCTAAAAGAGAGGGGCCATATTCCCTGTGTCAGAACTTTTTTGGAAGCAGCTGAGACATCTTGTCACATCCTGCTTTTAAGATGGGATTCGGAATTTGGAGCATCTCTTTAATCTTGAAATGGTTGGTTTTAAACATTAAAGCACGTTTGGAAATGCGGATAGCACGGAATGCTTTAGGAGACATTTCTCCCTGTCTTCAGAAACTCTTACAAGTCTCCTTTCTTCTCTGATGAATGTGTCGAGAGTCTGAGGGCGAGCACTGAAACCAGCTGAGGGCTTTAAAAATAGATAACCAATAAAGCAAGCTGGAAGGGTTTAGGATGGGTTTGTCTGGAAAAGAGGTGATGGAGAGGAGATGGTTTTTTCCTTGATCTGGTTTTGGGTCGCACCATGCAGTGAGATGCACAGCAACGGCAGCTCGTGGCCTCACAGGGAGAGGCTGGGAAGTCGTGCAGGGCATTGGGAATGTCCTGGAAGGGTTAATGCTGGTGCCTGGCTATAGCTGGATGCACTGAAGCTGAAGTGGAGCAGTATGCAAATCTATCCACTTTCATAAACTGCTTAATTAGGCGAATGTTAATGAGACGTTAATTACTGTTGTGCCGGCGAATCCCACGGAACGGAGATTATGTTTCTCTTCAAACATCCAGTCTTAATTATAACTTGCACTTAATTCCACTGGCTTGCTTGGGACGGAGCTGGAGAGGGCGGACGCGGCACCAACTCCCACGGGTGCTCACAGCGCATCCTCCATCCTTGCTTGCACTGCAGCAGTGCCCATGGGGACAGAGCCATGGTGGGGACATGGGGACAGAACCATGGTGGGGACATGGGGATGGTGTCTGTGAACCCCTCCCATGCAACCAGTTCCTTGTGCCCAGGTCCAGCCAGGCAGCAAATCCTCCTGGTGTGTGTCACTGGGTGGAAAATCCCATGTCACATGTAAAAGCTCCATCCTCTTCTTTTGTGGGCTTGGGAAGCCTTTGGGAGGTTCCTGTTTGTGGCCTGTGTGCTCCAGGGATGCTGCATTGCTCTGCTTTGGAGGCATCTGCTCCAAACTGGTCAGACTGGAAACAGGGAGCCTCTGGGGATGCGAGCATCCATCCTACGCAAGCATCCGTCCTGCGTCCGGTCCCCTCCTTCCTCACTTTCAGTTTCTACCTGCCTTGGGCTTTCCAGCTGGACTGCAAATGCTTTCTGCTGCCTCTGATTCCCCATTCCTGTATGGATTTTTAATTGATGGAAGTGCGAATTGCCAGAGGTGCTGCTTCCACCGTGCCTGACGTGCATGTGTGAATGTTTCTAAAGTATGCCTTCAACTCGGAGATCAGCAAGAGATCACTGCAGCGATGAGAAACAGCATCTCATTTCCAATTTTAACACCTATTATGATGACTTTTTTTTTCAACATGGCTTCCCTTGATGTTGAGGATAACAGAACTCTTTCAAATGAGGTATTAGAGAGCCGTGAAATCTGCATCCTCAGGGGTTTTTTGTTGGGTTTTCATCCGTGCATAGTTGGTGGCTGCTCTGGGCTAACCATGAGCTTTCCTGGGTCTTTGCTCATTGGTGGCGCAGGGAACAGCATCCCAAGGCTGAAATGTGAGGTTTGGGCTCCATTGGGATACCTGGGGGACATCCAGTAGCAAGGCTGGTGTTACACAAGGAGTTGTTCTCCTCGCTGCTGATGCTGGTGGGAGAGCCCATCGCCTGCCCGCACCGCTCCTCCCGGCAGGAGCACCACGTCCTTCATGTCCCCAGCTTATTAATTACACACGCTGCATCTGCACGCTCGGAGCTTGTCACCAGAACCCTGCAGCCGGGCAGTGGTGGCCGTCATCATCCCATTCCCGGTCTGATGGCCAGTGGGAAGCGGCTCCGGGGTTGGAGTCACTTTGGATTTCCGTTGTGTGCCACTGCAGCCACAAGGGGTGATGAGGAAGCATTGTCCCCCAGCAACCCTCACTGGGGGTGATGATTCTCCACATTGGATGTTTTCAATCACAAAAAGTTATCAGCTCAGGTTTCTTTCCCCTGCCGTTTCTTTCTTTCCGTCCCTGTGTTCTGGCTCTACTGTTTGATTTCCAGGCAGGTTTGATATTTCCTCTCCCAGCAAGCCCTGGGGATTCTTGCGGGCTCCTTTGATCACAGGCAGTGTCCCTCCTATGATGGATGGGCTGGGCTTGGAGGACCAAGTGCAGGCAGGCTGGAGGCTGCACCCACTGCAGCACCCATGGGGGTGGCACCAGCCAGCTCTGCCTGCATCTCGCTGCCGTCTTCCAGAGCCATCTGAATGTGGGGGTTTTTCATCTCATAAAAAGCTTTTCTACCAGAAGAAACACATCCAACAACCAGGGATTTTTGCCTGTTTTTCCTTCTCCCCTCACATTCTGCACCGCTCAGCGTTGAGGTCCCTGTTAATTAATCGAGATTTAATTAATTCCAACTCCTTTGATTGTTACAAGGGGCAGGATGAGGGCGCGTTGCCCCCTCGCAGAGCCGCCTGCCGCTCCCTCCTCCCCTCCTTGCACCAGCAAATCTCCAACAAGCAGAGCCCTGCTGCAGAGCCAGCAGCTGCGTGGGAGGCCGAGACAGCGCTTTGCATACGATTCCAGTAACATGCAGCCTGTTTGGGAAACACGGAATCGTACAATGGGATGGGTTGGAAGGGACCTTAAGGAAGCAGGGAGGACCGAGAGCATCTGTCGCCTGCATTGAGACCCCACTGCGAGGATGCTCCTGCATGTTGGTGGCTCCCGTGCTGCTTTTTTGGGCCCTAAAATGCCATGAGCAGGCCTGGCAGGACTGGGTAGTCCAGTGCTACCTACCCAGGGTGGGTACCCAAGAGGAGCATCCTTGACTGTGCATCATGGGCAGAGGAAAAACCTTCACTACAACCTGCGATGCTCTGCTTTTTGCTTCTAATTGCTGAGCCCAGCACCTGCTGGCTTGAAAATCAAATAACAAGAGAGAGGAGGAAGGAGGTTTTGGCTCAATAATGTGTCTAAATTACACTTATTGTGCTGGGAGCCAGGTGTTGGGGTAAATCCGTTTCCACAGCACCCTGTATCTTTACTGAGTGGGATGCTGGGGGATAAAGCAATGTTCTTCATGTGTTATCGTGGTCTGACAGCAATAAGGCAGGCAAATGTGATTAATGAGAAAGTTTGAGTTAACAAAGTGGAGTCCTCTCTCATTAGGGAGAAATTAGTTCCCTTTACCACCAGCCATTGTTCATGTGCTGTTGGGACCGCTCTCATCCGCCTTTTTGTTTGTTTTAAATGCCAGGTAACTTGTTTCTTATTTACCTTCGCTTGCCAGGTTGATGACATGATACCACTTACCCTGCCTGGACTTGGGGCTTTGTCGCTCCCTGCTGATAGCAACACTGAGTGCATGAGAGGGGATACTGGTGGGGGATGGAGATGCTGCTGGGGACATCAAGGCACAGGGGATGCTGAGGGCTGGGGGAGCAAAGCCCCTCTCCGCTGGGCGAGGGAGGGAGGGAAGAAGTGGTTCTGTAGCAATCAGCCAGAGCAGGAAAGCAGGTCCTCAGCAAGGGCCTGCAATATTAACGAGTCTTTTAATGAAATATACATCTGCCGTTCAGGTGCTCACGGCCCGAGGTGCAGGTGTGAGCTCTGGGTTCAGCAGCGCTTGCTGCAGGACCTTTTATTTTAGAAGAGTCGAAACAAAACTGGGATCTATTTTTAATCCTTTCCCCCTTGCTACCTTCCCTTGTCACCCCTTGCTAAACCCATAAAAGCTTGGTCAGGGTTTGGTTGGGTGCCCTGGCTTACAGCGGACATCCTTTGGGATGCCCGCATCCCTGTGCGGTCCCTTGGCCCAGTGACCCAACCAGGGCTGATTTGCAAAGCAGGAGCGAGCTGTGGCTGCCTGCCATTTAGAAGCTTTAGCTTTTCCAGAAAGGAGGGTATTTTATCCCTGCCAGATTTGGGGCAGGCATGGGCAGGATCTCCTCAGCCTGGATTCCAAATTGTCTTATGGCAATCGTGCCTGGAGGCAGAGGTGAAGGCTGGGTCGTGTTTGCTCTTCGCTGGTGCTTTTCTTGCTGGGATCTCTTAACAGTTCCTAGGGAAGCCAGCCATTGCAAAGCCCATCCTGCCAGTGAGGAGCAGGAGGAGCTGGGGAGGTGGGCTTGGGTCCAATGCAGGGTATTTGCTGCCAGACCCTATTGCTTGGTGTGTTTGGGCATGCGCAGAGGTGGAATACATGTCTTGGGGCCGCCTGAGGCCATGGGCAGCCGAGGCTGCAGCCCCTGGGAGCTGCCTTTCCTTGCCTACCGCCTGCAGCCACAGAGACACCGTTTATCTAGAGCAATGAGAGACCTTAGAAAAATAACAATAAAGAAAAGCATCTGTGAAATAATAAGAGCCCGGGGATGGAGCTGCTTTCATCTGGGAGCTCTTTGCTAACCGTGGGTTGCTCGTGTCCCTCGTTAAAGAGACGATGCTTCCGCTCAGATCTTCCTTTCTTTTCAAGATCCTGCCATGGCATCCCGCAGGCTGGTGTGCCTGGCCCCTGCCAGCACATCCCTCCTGCTGCCAGCTCTTGAGCTGGTTTTAATCCCTCTAATCAGCCCCACATCCAACCCCAGGGGTGGTGGGAGAGCTGGGCTCACACAGTGTGTCGCGCCTCCCCACTGTGTTACATCCCAACAAAGAGATGTAACAGGGCTGTTCCTGTGCTGGCAGCTATGGAGGATGGAAACCCCATGTCTTCCTCAGCATGGCTTTGCTAGGCTGAACTGCAGCCAGTCACTTCCCAGCCAGAGGAGATGCTGGTTTATGCTTGGCCGGTTCTGGTGCAGGACCCCAGGGAACACCCAAGTAGTGCAAGTGCTGTCAGGCACCATGCTCCTTTCCAGCTGGCTGGAAAATGTCTATCAAAGCTTGCTTTCCCAGGAAAAAGCTGGTTCAGCCAAGCTAAAACACCTGTGGGACTCTGCGTTGTAACATGGGAAGGCTTGTGATGTCCTCACATGGGAGCAGAGGAGCGTGGGCTAGGGGAGAGGTGCCCCTACCAACAGCCCCAGAGCAGAGTAAGATGCAAAGGGACTCCACTAGCAGATGCTGTCAAGCAGAGAGGAGGATGGGGGGCTCCAGACATATGAAGACCCTGGTGCTGGCCATGCTGATGTTTCCAGTTGAAGTTTCCTGTGTTTCTCTGCCCTGCCAGTGAGAGGGCTTTGCTTGCTGGGAATGTGTAGTTATTTGCACATGGCTTGGGAAGCGCTTTCACATGGTCCCTGGTTGGGCTTTCCCTGTAATAAAATCATTTTGCTATTCTGGAAGGAGACTCTTGTGCGAGCAAGGATTAAGGTGTATTTCAGAGCGTTTGACTCATGGTCCGTGGCATAAAGGGAGGTACAAGGGAAAGGTGCTGTGTCTTATTTAGAGGCTCAGTAGTTGAAATGTCTTGTGTGGGCTCAGGAGAGCAGGGATTTCTGCATGCCTCAAGAGCTATGGACCTCTGTGGATTGCTGGAGCTAAAAAGTGGGGCTGAGGAGGAGGAACCCTCAGGTGGGCTTGGGGTTCTTGCAGTCTCCTTGTCACCTCAGAGGCAGAGGGAGTGATGCACCAGTGAGCATCTGAGGTTGTGCTTGGACACCGGTGTAGGATTCAGCACCACCCTTTCAGCTGTGGATAAACATACTGCCTTGCTATGCGTGAGGCCCGGGGTCTCCAGCAGCTGTGGAGATGCAGGAGGCCAGAAGCAGTGTTTAAAAGCTAAGGGAGGTGCACTAGGAAATTATTAGCCATGCAAGCAGCATCCCTGTGTGCTGCAAATGGGGGGGGTCATGAAGTTTGTGCTGAGCCCTTGGAGGTCTCTTGAGCAAGAGCGGTCTGTGGCACGCAGAGCTATTACTGGAAGGGGTGGCTTCGCTGCCTATCATCCGGCTTTGCTGAGTTAGCTCCGTGGAATGTTGCCAAACTCAAAGTATCTTTTCCTCGGCCGTTGCCAACCCACCTACTTGGAGTGGGTGATGACTGGTTCGTTCCACAGCTCAGCTGGAAAAAGCGAGTGTCCCTGTGGGAGGGTGGGAAGAGGGAGCGTTGCAGGGTGGCATCTCCCGAGGGAAGAAGTGGGTTGCTCGGGAGACATGTTCAGTATCCCATTGCCATCTCAAGAGGGTCCTGCTCGGCTCCTGCAGGTGCCCTTGGCTGTGTGTTGGATTGGGCCATTGCTGCCTGGCTTGGTCAGCACCCCACCGCCAAGGTGCTGAGGGAACTGTGGGCAATGGCAGAGCCCCTCTGTCTTCACTCTTGGGGTGTGTGGGGAGACGTAGTTCCCCTCTTGGCTCCCAGTGCTTGCTTGCCATGCTCCTGATGGGGATGGGAAGCATCCTTTGCACTTGGCACAGGATCCGTGCATCCCTGTGGAGACGTGCTCTTTGGGGGTTGCTCCCTAGGGCTCTGACAGCAGCCGTGCTGGCAATGCCTGCTGCTGCCAGCCCCCCTGCTGCCACTCCAGCTGTGGATTCCCCTCTGTGCCGTTGCTAACATAAATCCCCAAGTCCCTTCCGTGTCAGACATGAAGAGGTTGCTTTGCAATGAATTAGGTTGTTAGGTTTTCTTCAAGAAAAAAGCATCCCTTCAGCCCTAGAACTGCTGCTCAAAGGGCAGGAGTGTGAAGGATGTAGAAGGTGCATGCGGGGAGAGAGGAGATATCAAAAGGAGGCGAGGGATGCTCAGATGATGGCCGACACAAACAGGAACGATAGGAGAGACCTAAGGAAAGAGAAAAGAGCCACAGCACAGGCACCAGCCTTGTGCCCAAAGGCCTTAAATCTGTCTGGCAAGTGCCCAGGATGCAGGAGGGGAGGATTGCCCCTAGCAGTGAGCATCCCTCCTGTGCTGGCAGCCCTGCTGCTGCTGAGGCTGAGAGGGAGTTTGCAGATGAGCTGTACTGCGCTGGGGCATGAGGAAAGCTGGGGAGGAACCTGGAGTCTGATTCCCTCTGGGAGGGCAGCATCACTCCAGGTCAAGGATTAAATCCATTACAGAGAAGCGCCTGGGGGAAAGCCCTGGACATGATGCGTATGGAGGCTGATGCATTAAAACTGCTTCCTGTGGAGATCTCTTCCCACTCGGGAGGCAGGGAGAGGGCTCGGGCACAAAACCACCACCCAGAGCTGCCTCCAGCACTAATGGCTTTGCATTTGCCAGCAAGCTGGGAGCAGCCTGGTCCCAGCCTGGTGCCGGCGGGTGAAACAAGCCCTTCAAACCCCATCCCTTCCGAGCCAGGGCTGAGTGCTGAAGGCAGCAGAGACCCTTCCCTTTGTCCTATGGGTTCCAGAGGCTGCTGTGCAGAGCTGCAGCCTTTGCCCCACCAGAAGGTTATCAAACGTGTTTGTTCCAACCATTTCTTCTTGTGTTGTGCAAGGACAAAATCCATGTAGTCAGAGGGGTCCCAACCAGCTCGAATCATAACAGGGATCTGGGTTCCCTGGAAGGTTGCATTCCCTTGCTGCACCCGGCTGTACGAGCTGCCTGCACATGAGGGTATCGGTAGGTGTAGGCAGGCATTTTCTTTCTAGGTGTTGCCTAATAACAGGATGCCAAGAGCCTCCCAAAGCTTCCCAAATGAGCAGACTTTTCCCAGGAGGTGCTGGAGGAGAAGCAATCGGCCATTTCTGATTTGCTTTGGAAACCATGGAGTTTCACTCTTCTTGTATTTTTTCCTGTTCTTCCCTTCCATCTTGCATCCCCACACGTTTCCTTTTATTCCCCCCTCCCCTCTTCCTCCTCCTTTTCATGAGCTATTTTCAAATGCCAGGAAGGGCGAGATCTGAGGGGAGGAGGAGTAACTGAAAGAACAACAACAAAAAAAAGGGTGGTGAAATTATTTCACACATTGACGGAGGCAAAAGAAGGTGTGGGTGTAGGGAAAGAGAACAGCTCCAATCCCCACAGGACGAAAAGCAGCTTCATTCATTCCTCCATGCAATCCGCTCAGGTAGAAAGGTTTGGTTACATTTACCACTGATCCCTCTTGCTTTGCGGTCCGGACCTGGCATAGGTTTGGTGTCAGGGCTTCGGTACCAAGGGCAGGAGGATGCTGAGTGGGGAGAAAGGGAAGGATGAGCTGCTGGAAAACCTGGCTTTGGATAAAGCCAAGCTTTTACCCAGCTTGGCCCTGATAAGGGTTAGGGGAGATGTTGTGAATAGCACCAGCTTCACGGGAAGCGTCTCTTCACACAAGGACAGTATGTTGGATGATTTCCCATGTTTAATAAATAGGATTAAACCCGGCAACAACAGTGCTCACTGAGAACTAGGGGTTCAGGTCCTGATAAACTCTTTAGTTGGCAAAATCTTCTTATGCTCAATTGTTTTCTCATTTAGCTGGGAAAACTGGAAGTAGCTGGTTTGGCTTGATCCGAAGCAATCTTTGAATGTGATTTGCTTGGATCACTGGCCACACTGACAGCTCTTGTAGCCACTGGAAAAGGGAAGGAATAACCCAAATCCCAAAGGCAGCTTTCCTGAGCCTCTCACTGCTGTGATGCTGAAGATAATGCTGGATGCTCTGGCTGTCCCACACTGAAGACCTGCCTCCTTCACGCTGTTGCCTTTGGTGAGCTTTGGAGAAGACCCTTGCTGAGAGGAGACTGGGGACCCAGCAGCAGCATTCCCCTGCCTGTCAACCCATGGGTGAAGCCGGGTGCTTGCAGCAGGCTGGCATTTCACACCTTGGCGAGGGTGACATTTTCCTTACTGCATTTCTGCATTGGAAAGCTGGCATTTCACCCCAAGAGGAAGCTGGTATTTGTGAGGCAGGGCACTGGCATTTCATTCATTGTTACCATCCAGTGATTCAGACAAGGTCTCTTAGCCAGAAAGGTCAGCTGGGGCTCTGCTGTTCTTTGCTGCTTTTCTTTCCTTTCTTCTTTTCCCCCTCAGGGAAAGAGGGAAAAACAAAGCCAAGCCATGCACCAGAACCACTGACTGCCATTTTTCTTGCCTTGGAAATGAATGTCTGCTATGCTACATAAAGCTAAGGCTTTCCATAGGCTGTCTTGCAAGGCTGTCTTTTGTTAAGGTCCTTATTTTGCTTGGAGTTCCAAAAGTGCAGCCCAGAGCCTGGTACTTGTGCCAGTACAGCGTGCGTTGCATCAGCGCTCGCCCTGGTGCTCACCATTGCTCCAGTAACCCTGCATCAACCCCTTTCTTGGGCTGAAGAGCTGAGTTGAAGCCCAGATTAACTTTTAATATGCTTCAAGGAGCCCAGACCTGCATCTTTCCTGGCCAAACACCAGGTTTTGTCCCAGAGTTGCCCTGGGGCAGGTGATTTTCCATTGCCCATTCCCACCTGGGCAAGGGATGAGGAGCAGAAAGGGGAAAGCAAGTGCAGGTCCCCGCTGTGACTGTGGGGCTCTTATTGGACTGGGGCAATATAGACACTGCCAGGGCCTGGGGAACATTGATAAAATCGATGAGAAGCTCTTAAATTGTGCCTGAACCTCGCAGAGAGCAGCGTGGGGAGTGCTGGCTGCAGAGATGTATTTGCTGCCACTCCGCAGGCTGCGGTACATTCATTAAGTATCTTAAAGATGGATACACCCCCCAGCTCACCTCCTGCA
>JANHGB010045261.1:0-18806 GCA_026283785.1 Coracopsis vasa | reverse complement strand
CCACGGGCAGGGACACCTTCCACTAGAGCAGGTTGCTCCAAGCCCCTGTGTCCAACCTGGCCTTGAGCACTGCCAGGCATGGGGCAGCCACAGCTTCTCTGGGCACCCTGTGCCAGCGCCTCAGCACCTGCATAGAGAAGGCAATGAGATATTCTTTCTAATGTCTAATCTAAATCAACCCTCTTTCAGCCTAAAGCCATTCCCCCTTGTCCTGTCACTCCATGCCCTTGTAAAAAGTCTCTCTGGAGCTTTATTGTCAGCTCGTAAACTTTGATGGATTGGAGCCAAAAACTTCAGTTGAGTAATTGGTGTGATGACTGCAATAAAACCTTGAGAGGGCTCTGTCACCACAGCAGCTCTGGGTGGGATTCGGGGGACCTTTGGAAGGGTAAGAGGGTGAAGCAATGGGTGGGAGGAGAGCAAAACCTCCCAGGGGACCTCTGCAGAGGAGCCAGGCTTAGAGGAGCATTTAGGACCTGGAAGAAATGTGAAAAGCAGAGGTTGCAGCCGTTTGCTATGAGTGAGCATCATCACCTCTGACCTTTACAGTGATGGGCTCCTCTCAGACCACCCACTCTGCCACCAGCCTCTCTGCATGCCTTCTGCTGGGGCACACAGTGGGGAGAAGCATGAAGTTTCCCCCTGCTCCTGCTGGAGTCCCTGTGCCATTCCGTGTTTGACATTTTCACACTTGCAAAGCCCCCGTGGGTTTTCTAACCGTACACTTAACCCAGCAGAAAGGGCCCTGCTGCAGTGCTGGGATGAATTAGCAGGACTGGCTCGCAACCAGCAGGGCTGCACTGTCTTGTGTTGTCTTCGCCTTTGCCCTCTGGATGTTTTTCCTGTTAAGAAACATGTATTTATCAAAAGAGCAGCTTCTATGTTCGACACTACCTGTTGGGGTGATAATTGAGTCCCACCAAAGGTGCGGGCACTGGCCCTGTGCCCAAGGCTCTTCTGCCCTTGTCCCAGGTTGCGTGGTGCCATTGAACCTGAGAGTGTCTCTTTTCCTTAAGATAAAATGGTTTGCTAGTTGGGGCTTAAATACATCAAAGTGTTATGGTGGTCTCAGGGGTTTGGGTGTTGCTGGTGTGACTTTGCTCTGGGACAAAGCTGCTTTGGGATGGGGACAACCCTGCCCAGGGCATATCTGACCATGACAAAGGGCAAACAATGGCAAACAAATGACTGCAATCATGGTTGCTTCTTGACATCATTGACCATGTATGGTTTTCCCAGTTCATCCCTGTGGTTTCCCAGCTGTGTTGTTTGATGGCTCCCTGTGCTGTTGTCCATGTTGGACTGCTGGGATGCAAACTGCTGCGCCGGCTCTATGCCACCAGTGGTTGTAAATCCTGGTTCCTGAGGGGCTGATGTCCTCTCCTGCTGCTCTTTCCTGTGCACCAGCACGCTGGGCTGTCTTGGCCCGCAGTGCAAAGAGCATCCCTGCCTCAGGAGCTGCTCCAACATGTGGAGAAACCCTAGTCAGTGATGGAGGAACTGGCCAAATGGCTTTTCCATGTCAGGGCTGTGTTACACTGTGAAAATACAGCTCTGCCTTCCCAGGCAATTCCAGGCAGGATGGGACCTGCTTGTCCCCAGAAAAGAGGTGATGGAAAATGGCCTGGAGGAGGGGGAGAGGAGGAAGAAGGGGCGGTGGTGGTAGAACTGCCTCTACTGAAGCATGGTAATTGGCTCATGGCTGCTTCTCCCCAATCCTCTTACACCCCTCCCGTTGCACATCTCTCCCAAGCTGTGGCCATGTGTGTTAGCAGAGATAAAAGCTGTCTTCCCACATGGGGCTCTTGTCCCCCACCATCCTTAATCGTGAGCCAACGTGGCAAACAGCCTTCCAGGGAGATGCACTGGGCTCGGCTCCTTGCTCTCCCTCCCTGCTTTTTGCCTCCGCTCCTGCTTTCCCCTGTGCCCCGGGGCTCCCCACAGCCCGTCACGTGCCTCTGATAAACGAGCTTCATCTGCACCCAAAATTAATCACATTGTCGTGCCGGCAGAGAAGGAGGCAGCTGCGCCGAAATGCCTCCATCTCCGGCTAATTTATCACAGGGGCTGGATGCAGCACTGCTCCGCAGCTCCCACCGCATGGGGACATGCTCCGGAGAGGCGGCTGGTGCCGGGAGCTGGGATGGCTGGGAGTGAACGCTTCGGGAAGATGTCTTCTCCTCCTTCCAGGAGCTCAGCTGCTCACTTTCAACCAGGAGGACCTGGCAGGAGGTTGCTCGCTGCTGGGTGATGCTGCTGGTGACAGCCTGGCTCCTCAGAGCCACCTTGGACCTGGGAGCTGGAGGATGCTCAGGAACCTAGAACGGGAGACTACTGAGGAAAATGGATATGGAGAAATTATTCCAGGACTTCCAAAACCAAGGTGTTTGAGGATGGTGGAAGCGGGATGTACCTGACCAGGCTGACGTGTCCTCTATGTTTGATTACTACAGTGCTGCTCAACAGAAACAGAGAAGTCACTGGCTGTGTGCACACAGTGGGCTGGTGTCAAGGCACAGGACCCACTCAGGTGCCAGCTCCTGCTACAAGACATTTGGGATGGGAGCTGGTTGCGATGTTCACTGCTGGTGTTGCACAGGGGATGCACATCTTTTGTGGATCCACATCATCCATACTGCTCGTTGCCAGCTGCTCCTCTCCATTGCAGTGTGGGTTTGGCTGGACAGACCCTCTTTTCCTCAGGCCATCCCTAGGACAGACATGGGTTTCTCCAGTATATTCACTCTCGCTTGTCTTGTGGCAATTAATTACTGATTCCAGACCAGATTTGGCTCTGGAGTGCTTGTTAACTAATTGGATGCCTTCCAGCAGTCTCTCCATGATGGGAAAGTCACGCGTTCCTTGTCTGCTTCCTGATTGCTTTGTCCCGCTGCAGTCAATGGGAGCACCTTGGAAGAGTTCTGTTGAGGCCGCTCTCCTGGAGCTGCTGACAACGCGGGATGCAAAACAACAGGCAGCAAAGCAAAGCACCGTGGAGATACTTCTTACTGCTGCTGCGCTTCAGTGGGCTCCGAGCCAGTGGAAGAGGCTGCAAACCTGCTCTGCCCGCTGGTCCGTGAGGGTTTCACAAGCACTCTCTTTGCAGACGTTGTCAGATGTGGTTTTCAGCTTGTGGCCCAGCAGGAGCACAGGGAAACCGCTGTACTTTGTGACCTGAGGCTCTGCGCTGCCCACGTTTTGCTGTCGTGGGGAGAGCTGGTCCCATGTTTTCAGAGAGAAGAGGTTTTCATCAATGAAAGTTGAGCTGCCGGTGCTCCCAGCAGCTTGCCCAGGGAAAGCAACAAACTGCTTTTGTTAAAGCCTTAAATCTTAACTCATAAGGGCATGGGCTCCTTTGCACCCGCAGTAAGCTGGCTTTTGGATAAACACAGTGTTTTGGGGAAGGAAAAAGGGTGTTCTGGGTATCCTTCCAACATGTGCTTTTGATAGCCCCATGGGTCTCTGCCCAACAGGCACCAGCAGTTGTGGGCAGCTGAGCAAGAGGGGGCAGAAAGCTTTTCCTCCCTCCTCATCCCATGCTTTAGAGTGGTTCTGGGAGCTGTGCTTGTGCCTGTTTCAGAGCTCTTGGGATGTGTGCATGGTTGTGAGCAGGAGGCACGTGTGACCTAATCTGTTCGTGGGCTGCTGCTGGTGCTAGGACAGGGCAGGACCTGCTGCCATTGCCTGGCATTTGCCATCCACTTGGCTGAGAGGGAGCCTGGGTACTGCTCAGGGAGCACACAGGGTGCTCCAGGGATGACACTGAGCCACCTCAGCAAAGGGAAGCACTCGTCTGCCCCCAGAATCAGCTTTTCCAGTCCCCAGCCACTGCCAGAGCTTGGGAAAAGCCAATAGGAGCTCTTTTGAAGCGCTCTGCAGTGATTTCTAGAGGTGCCCAGGCCTTTTAGGACTCAGAGTTCAGTTTCTGGAAGGACCTGCTCCTTAGAAATTCAAATGAACTGTTTCTGCAGATCCTCATGTACCAGCACCAGGGCAATGCTGGGGACTGGAGCTGACACCAGCAAATTTCCCACTTGCCGTTTCCTAGGTGCAATAACTGTGCCACAAATGGCATCAGACCTAACTGTGCATTAACAGCCCTGTTTTCTGATCCTTCAGTCACTTGTCAGTGCCAAGAGACTGGAAGTGTTTCCTTGGGTGTAGTCTGGCCCCATGGTAATAAATTGGGGTGGCAGCAGAGGCTGCGGATGGGCAGAGAGTGCCAGAGGAGCAGGGGATGCCACCACATCCCTATGAGCACTGGGAGGTGGTGCTGAGCCATTCCCCACCAGGCTTTGCAAAACAGCTCCGGGGCAGGTTTGTGGCATCTCCTGTCCCTCTGTCTCTCATAGGATCCATGTGGATACCATGAGTTTTAGTGGCATCGCGGTGATGTTGTGGAGAGGGCTGTGCTGTGAAGTGCTCTGGAGCTCTGCCTCTCAGGCTTGGGCACGGTTTGTGTTTCCTCGAGGCTCTGTGCTTTTGGGCAGAGCTGGAAACAGCAGCCTCCCTGGGGGGCCGGTCCTGGCACGCTCCAGAGCCAGCTCAAGGGAGCTGGAATAACCTGATACGACTCTGCGGAGCCTGCTTTCTAGTCCCTGTAATTAAACACCCAGCTGTTGAGATCTTTTATGTGTATTCAGATTGAAACTTGGCAGGCTTGCGGTGCCAGGGAGCTGGATTCGGTGACCAGGAAGATCTATTGTGCTCTTAAAGCAAACTCCATTATACCCTGTCCAGGATGGGCAGAGATCTGAGGGGGACAGAGATGCTTTTATGGGCTAATGAGATTGTGGAGGAAACTTTGCTGTGTTACTGCTGATACACAGCCCATGGGCAGGAGTGAGTAGGGGCTTCCTTAGAGATGGGGTCTCCAGAAGCCAAAAGTAGTCCCCAGAGCCCCTAAGGCATGCAGGGCCATATGTGAGGCTGTGGTCTCAGGGATAGAAGAGGGCTCATTCACTGGAGAGCTTCCAGGGAGTGCCTGAGCTGAGCTTAACTCCAACCACCTCATCCCAGAGGAGCTGGCAGGAGATGGCTGAACCATCCCCTCTTCTCTGAACCAAACCCCTAAACTTGAGGTTTGTCCATCAGAAGCAATAATGCACCAAGAAGTCAGTGTCACTGAGAGGATTCATGGGAGACGTGCTTCGCTGGTCTCCTTTTTAAGGTTATACTGAAAATCAAACCACACTTTCCCCAATGGGCACCGTCAGGCTGTCACCGTAAAGAATGTCCCCCTGCATCATGGAGCCACACGCGTGTGCGTGCATGCAGCATACGCAGAGATGCAGAGGCTGGGCAGCACAAAAGGCTCCGCTCGCATGGCTGGAGAGCTGAGGAAAACTGTTATTTTTACACATATATTTTTATATGGCAATTTCCTGGCTGCATTAAAGGAAAAACCAGAGTTACACAAGCTCAGGAGCAAGTTCCCACTTAAAAACCCAGCGTGTGACTTCTTTATGCAACTGAAGCACAAACTCATCATGGCCATGGGCAGACGTGCTTGGCATGGCTCAGGTAGAGGGGAGAGCATTCCACCCTGGTAGGACCCGTGAGCATGTGGTGCCATCAGCTTGCAGGGAGTGCTCAGTTGAGGTTGAACAAGGGATGAGCTTGGCTTTGAGTGAATCTTTCTTTCCCAGCCAGAGTGCTGGGGCAGTGATTTAGGGTCTGGCTCTCCTCATTGTGGCTGGACAGGGCTCTGTGGCTTGGGGACATTCATGAACTCTGACAGTGGAGATAATGTGATTAAGGGCTTTCCTCACCTCCACTCAGTGCTTATTAATGTCTCCCTTCTAAGGTGTTCATGAGCATGGCTCCACCTCTCTGCAGCAATGAGGGATGGCTTCCCAAAAGCTGTTGGTGCTGCCTGGCCAGCCATGGGGCAGTGCAGAGAGAGCTGCCACCCATTCCAACCTTGCTTCCATCAGGGAGCCCTATTTATACCAGCATGGGAGCTTGGGGAGGGCAGCTGCCCTGGTTGAGGGAGGCTGAGACTGCTTAGCTGGTAGCCTGTGAACGGAGACCTACAAACAGCTTCTCCGTGGTGTCACAACCCCATCCTCTGCAGAGGCAGGGAGAGAACCCAGTTTTGGAAGCCTCCTTCCCAGCTCTCTCAATCCAGGGCCATGAGAGATATTTTTATGTGGTCTTACAAGTAGGTCTTGAGACAAATCGAAGCGGGTGTTTCAAAGCCTGCATGCAAATAACCCCTCTGTGTGCCATACAGAACCCTTCACTCTTGGCTCTGCTGCCTCTTTGCTCTGCTCTGTGCTCTCCTTCTGCTGCATGTTCCTCCTGGGGATGCCTGCACCAGGCTGCCACCAGCATTGACCCCTGCCCAGCCAAGTGTGCTTGCAGAAGGTGCCTCTAGACCTTCCCTGCTGTATCCCAGGTGGACGGTGTTCATGTGGCCTTCTCAGTCAGGGAAAAAAAGAATGGAAAAGTAAAAATATTGGTTTTAAATACAGCATTTCAAGAGAAACATCCAGTGCCACAAAAGGGGATGTTTGGGTTGTGTCCCATTGCTCAGCTGTGGTCCCTTGTGCACTCATGGGGCATGTGGAGCCTATCTCCAGCCCAGGGCATGTGGAAAATGAGGAGTAGAGATGTGGTGTGTTTAGCTGAATTAGAAGCAAGCTTTGTTGTCTTTTTAGTCAGAGAATGACTTTCAGTGTCTTTTAGACACCAAAGCATGTCAGCCTATGTCGAACCAAAGCAGAAAAGCATGTTTGATTTTATTTTTCCTGAATATTTTAGTTCTTCCACCAAGGAAAAGTGAATTTCCCATGGAAATTGCATTTTCTGTTTGGAAACAGGTTGTTAACATGCCAATCAGCACTACAGAAGGCTGCTTTTCCAGGGGCTAATACCTGAAGATTGACTGATTTCAATATTTAGCAAGATGCAGCCTCTGATTCAGCTTTTCGCCTGCATCATCAGGGCTTTTGTGCTCTTCCTTTCTCCCGTGTGGATCCTCGGGAGAGCCTGGCTCAGCATTGCCGAGGAAGGGCTCTCCTCTCTATCTGTTTCCATGAAACCTCCAGGAATTTAATATCTCTGAGATTTCCAGCTGTCACTCACACACTTGAATCTGACTGCTGAGTCGGGGAGTAATGAGGGGAGGCAGACAACACGTGGGGCACGTGATGCACAAACCTGGTGTTCTTAAGGAAACCATACCAAAAATCATATAAACCCCCTAAAAACCCCGCTTTTCATGGGTTTTGCCTTGTTCTGGCTGCAGGTAGCTGTTGGTGTGATCTGCCCTGGGGTGGTGACACTGGATGATGCTGTGGGCAGGATGGGTGCTCTTACATGGACACGGTCCTTCTGCTGTGACACTGGGTCTGTGTTAAAGCCGTGGCATGAGCATCTCCAGCAGTGCTGTGTGGTTTCAGGGCTGACCCATCATCTCAGAGCCATCCTTTAGAGATAAAGGAGATTTTCATTAAAAGCACTAATTGTACTTCTATATTATATTTATGTATGTTTATTATGTTGCAGGGTAAGGTGAGATATTAGCAAAATAGTGGAACATCCATTAACATACCTGTTAAAATATTGAATGGTGCTGCCATGAAAAGGACTTGGGCTGGTTGCTGGAGGTGCTGCCTTGCCTTGGTGCCCTGCTCCAGGACACATTGGTGGGAGACGGATAAAACACCCTATGGCAGGTTTGGAGGTGATGCCTGATTGCTTTGTGTAGCCTGTGTGCCCCATCTTGCTGTTTGCAAGGGGGATATCAGCGCCGGGGCCAAAGGGGAAGCAGGGACATGCCATGGGAGCAGTGGAGCCTGTTACTGCATCGGGAGGAAGCATAAGTGGTGCTGCCTGAGGCATGTGGTGCTGCCTCGTGCTGCAGGCAGCAGCAGGCAGGAGGAGGAGGAGTGCTGCTGATGGAGGCTGCAGCTTCTGCCCAAGTCGCTGCTCTCCAGGGTCCAGCTCAGCTCTGGGATGCTTGGAGAAATACAGAGCCACACAGTGGCTGCTTGTGCCTGCTTTTATCCCCCTTCCCCTCTCCTCTCTGTCTGTGATGGCGGGCGGCCCAGAGCCAGGCTTTTCATGCTTTTTGTCTTTTTTAGCAAGAATAAGTCTTTTATGTGTTGACTGTGAGGCCGTGCTGGAAACAGAGTCCTACGGATCTTGTGGGGCTTTTTATAGCCACTTCCATCTCCCAGGTTACCTGTCTGAAGCTTGGGCTGTGCCCTGAGTTGACACCGCTGGCTAGGACAGAGCTTAAGCCTGACTGGAGGCAGGGATGCAGGGATGGGGACGTGGGGACTTCACCCCTATGGCATGATGCTGTCTCCACTCGCCTTGCAGTGAGTGTAATAGGAAAAGGGAAGCGTGTGGATGGGAGAAGGTAGACGTACAGCAAGGAAAACCAGCTCATTTTGGTTAATTATGACTGACTGTGACAGCCCGCATCTTTAGTTTGAAAAGTATCTGTGAGGTGCGGGCTGCTTCTCTCAAACGGGCTAATTATGTTAATTAAAATGCTTTCTTTATAGCAGTTCTGATTAATAAAAACAGTTCCAGTGCTCTCTTTAAACACGCTAACCTTCTGTTGCGCAGGAAAACTGGCTTTTCTCAGCAATTTATGACTTTTAAAACAGATTACAGCGGGACAGCCTGCTGCTTTCACACAGTAACGCTTCCTCCCCGGGGGAAGAGCAAGGCAGCCCACCACCGCAGCACCCCGCTCCCGGGAACAGACGGGGGAGAGCACTGGGGCAGCAGCGCCGGAGCAGGCAGCAACATGTGCCCGTGTGGGAGCCGCGCATGGGAGGGAGGCGTCGGGGAGCTCGGCGAGAGTGCCAGGGAATAAAAATACCACTTATTCCTCTAATTGCTGTTTATTTCCTCTGCAAAGGATGGGGATAATTAACAAGCTCCCAATTAAGAAAAAAACTATGTGTAGGGGAAAAACAGGTACGGGTGCCAAGAGAGCAGGGTTTGTGCTGGAGCATGGGGAGATGCAACGGGGTGGTCCCTCCTGCTGACCACACATGGGATGGGGCCCTTCAGGGACTCAAGGGCTCTGAGGGCCATAAGTTTTAAACTGAAACAGGGGAAGTTCAGGTTGGATATAAGGAAGAAGTTCTTTACTGTGAGGGGGCTGGGGTGCTGAAGTGCTGGAACAGGGTGCCCAGAAAAGTTGTGAATGCTCCATCTCTAGTAGGCTTGGACAGAGCCTTGATGACATGGTCTAGTGTGAAGCATCCCAGCCCATGGCAGGGGGTTGGAACTGGATGATCTTAAGGTCCTTTCCAACCCAAATGTTCTATGATTCTTGGACACGGTGGTTCCCAGCTCCTCACCAGAGACCTTTACCAAGATGATGGTTGTGCTTCCAGAGGTTTTAAAGGTTCAGAGCTTGCGTGACCGTTGGTGTTTGGCTGGTTGATGTTTTGTCTCTTGGCTGGCTTGTTGGTTCTTGAAGGGGTTTATTTCTTGTGTGTTCAAACCCTCTGGGCATAGCCTGGTGTGGGTTTGGAGAGTGGATGAGCATCTACCACCCTCCTGTGGAGCAGCGGCTTGGGAGCAGGTAGCTCTTAAAACACTATAAGCAGGCAGCCTGCATCACCAGTTGCTCATGTAGAGGGTAGAATTGTCACACACTTGTCCCCAAACACCAGTCCTGCTGCCTTGCAGGCAAATGGCCAGAGGGGCTCAGGGGAGTTTGGGTCTTGCTGCTGTAGGAGATGAGGAAAGTGAATGCCTGTCTCTGGTTCTGTGAATTACAGCCTGTGAAAGAGATGACGGCATCAGTTTGCCATCAGCCGTGACCCCTGATGGGGTGACTGGGTGACTTCACTGAGTCCACTGACAGGGTGAGCGGCTCCAGGGTCACCACCTGCTGACACATCACTCGGAACCAACCTTACAACGGGCTTTGCATGCCCTAAGCCCTCCACATGGCTGCTGCTGGCACTGCCCTGGGTTTTGGAACCTCCCCTGGGCACCCAGCAAGGCTTGGCACAGCTCACCCCCCCGGGCTGGGCAGGCTCTGCCAGCCCCATGGACTTTGGTTGCTGCTTGTCTCCTGTTGTCACCGCTCCTGTGCCCTCCATCCCTCCCGTCCTTCCCAGTCCTGCTCCCCATCTCTTGCCATGTTTGAAGTCTTTTGGGACACCATAAGGATGTTGTATATAGGCCAGCAGGTGAGAGGCCGTGGTGGCGAGGCCCCTACACACACGCAGCAAGGCAACACTGCCCTCCAGCACATTTGCACCCCACAGAGCTCGGCAAGCAGTCATACAGTGAAGCCATCCAGAGCTTTCCTGCAGGTTATCCCCCCAACTTGGGGGTCACAGCTGCCTCAGTGCACCCCAGCACAGCTCCAGCCCCCCAGCACAGCTCCTTCCCTGCCCCGCAGGCTTGGCTGGGGCTGTCTGCGCTCCACTCTTCCCCTCGCTGCCCCATTTACCTCTGCTATATTTACATGTCTATTTTATGATTTCAATTTTTAATGCTTCTGCTCTTTGAAGATGCTTAATGCTTTGGAGTGGAACATTTTCTTCTGAGTCCTGAGTGCCAATTCAGGACAGACCAATAAATCAACTAATAACTGGAACCTCATTTTCTGCTCCTGTGACTGCGAGTTAACCCTCCTTGTGCTGCATAGGTTCTCCCAGTGCTTCCCATTATCCCCAGGCAGGACTCTGCTCGATTGCTGGGCAGGCACTGCCTGTACTGGGTGTAAACAGCGCAAGCATTTGCATGCTGCCTGTGCCGGCTCTCAGCATCCCTTGCCTGAGTGGTGTCAGGTCTTTGGATTCTCGTGCTGGGCTGTATCTCAAGTGATGGTTTCCAGCTCCCACCTTCTATTGTCTGCCATCACCACCAGCCCTAATGCCCCATTGCTGAATGGTCAGCAGAGCTGGAGATTAGCAAGGCTGCCTGCAGAGGGTCTGACAGGTCACCCAGGCTGTTCCCAATCCCTGTCCCAGGCAGCTCCTCAGCCTGGAACAGCCAAGTGCCAGCTTTATGGCTTTGCGGTGATGCAGAATCCAGGCCGTCTTATTGCGCCCTGCAGGAATGGCATCCAGAGAAAGTCTCTTCCCCGCTGCTTGCGCAGATGCTCCGGAGCCCAGCCACCTGTGGCAGACCCGGAGGAATCCCTCAGGAAGGCATCCCATCCCTGTTTCAGTGGCAGCTGGAGCAGATGAGCTCCCAGCGCAGGAGAGCCGGCACTGAGAGCCTAACTGAAAGTGGCAGATCTTAGGTAAATCCTCTTTCCAGCTACTCACCCCAGCCCATAAGGGCTGAGGACTTTCCACACCGCTGCCTCTGTTTGTCCAACTCTATTTACTGCTGTCATTCATATCAATACCATCTAATCCTTTAAGGAAGCACCTGCTTTTCCCCCCTCCTGTGGCAGCGAGTTCTGCAGGTTGCTTGTAGGGTGTTGTGCTTGAGGATTCAGCGCTACCCCTGCCCTGACGGTATCTCCAGATACCATCCTGGAGCCAGGCTGCTGAGCTTACCTCGCTGTACGGCTTTATTGCCTGTTGAATTATGAAAGCACTGCTTGCATCACTTGGCAGACGGCCACGGAGCTGCCTCTCCACTGCTCTTTAACTTCTGGCTTGGAGGTGTTGCATGCATTAGCCTCTACATCTGGAGCTAGGCTGTGTCCAAGGCTGAGCTAAGCTGGTGCGGTCGGAGCCTTGGGGAAGCCCTGGCTGTGCAGGAAGCAGCCAGCCCTGATTCCCTCCCTGCAGGCTGCTGCATCACTGTGCTGCTGTACAGCGGGCAGGGGTGCGGCAGAGCAGGCAGGGTGGACCCTGGTCCTTGTCCTGTGATAGCAGGGGCACCCCTGTCTCTCTGCACCCTGGCATCAATCTCTGCCTTTGGCGCTGCTGCCCTGGAGGGTTGAGCAGTGTTCTGGAGGCTCCACATCTGCCTAATGATGTGCTGAAGCTTCATTAAATGCTCCCTGAGACAGGCACGTGTCCACTGGTCCCTTTCCACTGCTGCAGACACACAGGGCCACATAGTAATGAAATGAGGCTATGGTTATGCTATTCTCCACCTTTTTATTTTAAGGAGGCTCCTCTTCAACACTGGGGTTCTGCTGGGGGGGGCTGGAACCCTACAAATGCATGTGCATGGCTCGGGCAGGGGCTGGGGCTGCAGGTGCCTGGTGGCAGCAGGGGACAGGGCACAGCCAGGATTTGGTTCCTCTTTCTGCTGTCAGAAGTGATGTGTCCATAGGGAGCTGTGCTGGTGTTTGGCTCTGAGCAGCTTGATTTTGGCAAGCCAGGAGTGCCAGGGCTGGTTGGCAGAGCTCAGGTTGCCCATTGCCATCTTCATCATTCCCAGTGAGTGCTGGGGAGAGGATGGGGAAGGGAACAGGGCCGTTTTCCTTCCAGCCTCGTGCTCTATTGCGCTCCAATGGCCCAAGTTGTGTTTAACCATGATTATAATGGGGTGACATGGTTACGGTTTCCAGACCCATGCACAAATGCTTAATAACCCAGGGGAATGCTTTCTGGCTTGTTAATGGGGCAGGAAGGAGCTGTTCTGCCCCTTCCCCTGGTCCTGTGCAAGCCGAGCATGAGGAAGCATCTCAAGGCTTCAGCCTGGTCCTCTCTCCGCTGGGGACCTGGCACTGGAGGGACATCACCTCTATCCCCTGCCTCCTCAGACAGGCAAATCTGTGCCTCCCTGCTCTGGAAATGGAGGCTGAGGGTATCAGGGATGAAGTTTTCCATTGGAAAATGCCTTTTTTTATCAGGCTGTATTATCAGTGTGTAGCAAGCATTCAGGTGGGAGCCCATTGAAGCAAATCATCCTGGCTTCCTTCTGTTGACAGTGTCCAGGAAATTCAAATGTGTCTCTGTGATTTGACGTGTTTTGACTTTTATGTTTTAATTTAATATCCAGGTTATATTTATCATTTTATGATGGTTTGTGTTTGAGAAATGAAGTGCGTTTACCCTGACTGCAGCTAAATGCCTGAATGTTCCCTGGGGAAATGCGAGCGCTTGGGTTTATCCTGAGCCCTGTCCTGCAGGTGGTTTTGATTCATTGAGTTCAGTGTAAAATGAGGAACCTCACACAGGTCAGATATTGCAGTTCCTGACAGATTTGTGGCTTTTTGGTTACATGCACCCTGCAAAGGGACACCTGAGTCCTGGAGCAGGCTTCGTAGGATCCCGGACTGGTTTGTGTTGGAAGGGACCTTAAAGCTCATCCAGTTCCAACCCCTGCCATGGGCAGGGACACCTTCTACTAGAGCAGGTTGCTCCAAGTGCCTGTGTCCAACCTGGCCTTGAACACTGCCAGGGATGGGGCAGCCACAGCTTCTCTGGGCACCCTGCGCCAGCGCCTCAGCACCCTCGCAGGGAAGATGAGGTGCTCAAGCTGTCAGCACCTTTGATTCCCAATTCTCCATCACCAGGTGTTGACTGGTGAACAACTGCATGCATTAGAAGAAGAAAAGTGTTGAAAACCCTTTTTTCTGGACTTGAGAGCCTGCAGCCTTGCCAGCAAGCTCCGCAGGGCAGGAACTGTCTTACACTCATGTTCTGTGTAACTCCAGGTATGGGGCAGATGAGTTACTACCAGTAGCTTTGTTTCCCACTCTGGCAGGTATGGTGTCCATCTGTTTCTCACCTCTGCTTCTCATTGTTGTGCCCACCCTTTGGAGGCTCCTGGTATCTTGTCCCCAGGAGCTGCTCCAGCCCCTCGTTACGTGGATCCTCAGCAGCCTGGCAGCAGAGGCAGTGCTTTGGATAATTGCAGCATCTGCAGTTTATTTAGGCAAATAGAAGCATGAAAGATATTTGCTTTCCCTTGCTTGTGGGGTTTATTTTGGGGGCTTAGCTTTGTGAAGCAGGTTTTTTTGGGAAGCAATGACCAGCCATCCTCTGTGCCCCTTCTCCCTGCCCATCCTTGGGGTACTGCTCCTTGGGGCTGTTCATGGACACCCTGTATCACCTATGTCCTCCTTTTCTCCCCTTATTCCTTCTGCCAAGGCTTTCAGGGTGGGCTCACAAGAGCTGTGCACAGTGCTATGGATTCAGGTTTGGGCATTAGCACATTTTCTGTTTCTTTACAAGTAACCAGCTGTTGGTTTGCTGGCTACCATTGAACATGCACCCGCACTGCTGGAGAAGTGCCCTCAGTGTCTGCTCCATGCTTTTGTGAATGCTGATGTCTGATTTAGATACCTTGATTTCGTGTGTCACATCGTTCTAACTCCGGTGTGTTATTTTCTCCAAGACTTGGTGCATGGAGCAGATGTCTGCGGGACCCCACTGTGATAACAAACTATTTCTGCCCCTTATTTTCCGTCTTCTAATCAGCTGTTAATCAATGAGATGACTTCATACTTCACCCCATGCATATGAAAGTATTGTGAGTGTGCTCCATAGAGGCCTTCATAGAGGAAGCTTGTGGAAGGCTTTGTGGAAATGCAGGGGTGCTACACCCTCACTCACCCGTTTCTACTCACACATTGACTCATAAACTAGTGAGTTACAACATCATAGAATCACAGAATGGTTTGGATCGGAAGGGACCTTAAAGATCATTTAGTTCCAACTAGATCCAGCTAGAACTATGACCACCTACAGAGGCTGTATTGATTCCTGGTGTTTCTTTTTTACCTGTGTGAACACTGATTTTTAGTTTTATTGTTTAATTACTATTTATACCAATTTTTCTGCTGTGAAAGTGAAGTTCTGCATTTGTAGTTCCTTGGATCTCTTCTGTAGCTCTTTTAGAATGGTGGGATCACATTCATTACCTTCTGGTTCCTGGGTGCTGAGTTTGTCATCACTGATTTTGTGGTGGCCAGGTAATTTTAATAGCTTAATGCCTTTCACGTTTTGAATGCTTACTCTCTGAGTTTTTTTGAGTTCTCTTTGCTATTAATTTTGCTAGGCGGGTCTGCATCTTTTCCGGGTGACCCTGCAGATTGGGGCAGATACTTGGCTTATTCCTGCTGAAGGAAGAGTCCAGGAGGGGAATTGCTGAGTCCTGTCACAAATGAGCACTGATGCAAAGAAGCTGAACTTTTATCCTGTGGATTTATCTTTCTTCGCTGCTTGTTCTCTATCAGTATCTGGCAGGCTTCTGGTGCTTGGGTGTTTGATTTTTATTTTTTATCTCTTTTTTTTTTTTTTTTTTAAATTAGATTTTATTCCTTCAAAATTTTCCTGGATTGTTTTTTTATGGCTTTAAGTGCAGCTTTTGAACGTTCAACTTTTGGTAGTTTTGATTTTGTTCTGAGGGTGTCTTTATGTTTCTAATGGTCTTTTCACTCTGCTGTTAAACTATACTTATTTGTTTAACAAGCCCCCTTTGGTAGGTGATAACCGCCTTCTCCAAGTTCTCCACCTCACCTGCAAGCCCTTTTAGCTGCTCCATTAACACTCCCCTAACACATTTTCCCATTGAAGTACCCTTTAGTTAAGTGTTAGTGTAATAGACTTCCTTTTGTATGGCTTTTGTCTTCTGAAGGCATTTTTGGCTGCATCCCGTGTGAGCTCTACAGCAAAGATGGGGTTTGGTGATGCTCCTTGTGTCAACTTGTGCCACCAGCCCGAAGGTGCAGGAGGGCTGAAGGTGCAGGAGGTCTGTAGGTACAAGGGGAGGAGGGCTTTAGGTACAGGAAGAGGAGGACAGTAGGTGCAGGAGCAGAAGGGTTGTAGATACAGAGGGAGGAAGACTGTTGGTACACAAGGAGAAGGGTTGGAGGTACAGGGGGAGGAGGACAATAGGTATGGGGGGAGGAGGGCTGTAGGTACAGGAGTAGAAGGGCTGTAGGTACAGGAAGTGAAGGGCTGTAGGTACAGGAGGAGGAGGGTTGTCGTTACAGGAGGAGGAGAGTTGTAGGTATAGGAGGAGGAGGGCTGTGGGTACAGGCGAAGGAGGGTTGTAGGTACAGGAAGAGGAGGGTTGTAGGCGCAGGGGGAGTAAGGCTGCTGGTACAGGAGGAGGAGGGTTGTAGGTATAGGATGAGGAGGATTGTAGGTACAGGAAGAGGAGGGTAGTAGGTATAAGGGAGGAGGGGTGTAGGTACAGGATCACTGAATTGTCCTGTTACTGAAATTAGGGTTCAGGGGGTGGAGGTTTGGAGGTACAGGGGGAATCAGGCTGCAGGTACAGGAGGAGGTGGGATGTAAGTACAGGAGGAGACGGGTTGTAGGTACAGGAAGAGGAGGACTGTCGACACAGGGGAGGAGGGCTGTAGGTACAGGATCACTGAATTGTCCTGGTACTGAAATTGTATTTCCTGCCTTGGCAGAGACCTGCAGCTTCTCTGGTATTCTGTGACATTTTGAGCGTCCTTCTGTGCTTGCTGATGCTATAGCTGTACTCTGCCTTCTTTGGATGGGTTTCCACTCCATAAAGGTTCTGGGGAGACCTTGGACCAGCTTGGGAACCTAAAAGGGCTACAAGAAACATGGAGAGGGGATTTGAACAAGGGCCTGTATGGACAGGACAAGGGGAATGGCTTTAACCTGCCAGAGAGGAGATTGAGATGAGCTCTTAGGCAGAAGCTCTTCCCTGTGAGGGTGCTGAGGCGCTGGCACAGGGTGCCCAGAGAAGCTGTGAGTGCCCCATCCCTGGCAGTGTTCAAGGCCAGGTTGGACACAGGGGCTTGGAGCAACCTGCATCCAGTGGAAGGTGTCCCTGCCCATGGCAGGGGTTGGAACTGGATGAGCTTTAAGGTTCCTTCAACTCAAACCAGTCTGGGATTCTATGTAATTGAGGAAGAGCCTCTTCTGTGTGTCTGCAGTTCCTATCCTCTACAGTTTTCTTCTCTCTGCCTCTCTTGTTGAGACAGGCCTCCTGGCTCCTCATATTTTCGCTATGCTGAGTCTTCCATGAAGAACAGCTTTGGCCTCAAGTACCTGCACAAGTTCTTCAACATCCCTTTCTTGCAGCTGCAGGTAAGACCAAGGACACACTTGATGTGCTGAGTGGGTGGGATGGATTTCATTCTCTCAGTCTCTAAGGTGGGAATTTGGGGTTTGGGGTTTCCTTTGCTGTTAAAGGATCCAAGTTGATTTTTGGTTTTGTAAGTGTTATTACAACAAAATCATGTCAGTACGTTGGTGCCTGTGACTTAAATATGTCCCTGCTTGCGAGAGGACTCTGCTGGGTTCACAAATGCTCACCTCTGGAGAAAGGCTCCAAGGTGGTAACACTGGCAAGAGAATTGCATCCAGTGGTGGAGCTGCCAAGTTTGTTAAACTTTGTATTTAAGTTCTGCTCAGTTAAAACTCGGATGAGTTTGATCATGATCTAAACCGTTCAGGGACAACTGCTGAGGAGCTTTGCCCTACCTATGACTGATCTGCCGGCTGCCTGTGCACAGATCCAGCTTGCATGTTCCCTTCGTGACTGAGGCTGCTTGGCCTGGTTGAGTGGAAAGGCAAAGGCTGAGTGGGCATGGAAGAGTGGGATTCTCAGCTGTGGTGCTTTAGAAGAGGATCTTTGGGGTGACCATAGAGGGGTCTTTTGGAATCAACAGATTATGCTTTTTGGGGTACATATAATGGTGTATCTTTGTTTTCTCTTGGATGCAAAAAGCAGGCAGTTGATCTTGGTTATCTTTCACCAGAAAGTGGAATCTCTGTGTATTTTTATACAAATAATCCCCACTGGAATGCTGGGTCAGAGGAAGGGGGCATCTTAGTGAATGTCACCACGTCCTCAGGCTGCAGGGCAGAAAGCACCAGGGTAAGAAAACTGAATGTATAAAAACCCAGTAGAAGAAGTTGGACAATAAATGTTAGAGGAGAATGTTGTAGAAATCTGAGATTCAAACCCAACTTGCTGCTCAGTGGGGTAGATTGAAGTCTACCAGCGTGGTGTTGGCTACATGTTTGGTTTTATAACTTGGCTGCTATGGTAAAGGAATGTCTTGTGGAAATCATGCAGAATAATTAGTTCCCAGGTTACTTTTGTCAGTTTTATAGATCTCTCCTATTTTTCTCAGTTAGATGTTGGTAAGAGATCGAGGCATGAGCACAGCCTTCCTGCCAGAGTTGTTTCTGAAAGCTGCTTATGATGGTACTGTTCATACTCAGTATATGCAGTGATTTCTGTAGCCATAGGAATAAGCAGGAAATACCAAAGCATTTGTAGTATCAGGTTTGCTTGGAAGCAGCTTTAGGATGTGAGTGTTAAGGGGCCTTTCATTTCAATGTGCTGTGTAGAAGTAAACATGATCTGTTGATCTGAGTCTGAAAGCAATTAGGACACTGAGATAAGGGAGTTGTCCCAAAGCCACAGAACTTCTTGAGCAAGTCTTGGTCTTTAGGAAAATAGGAAAATAAATCTGATATAACCTTTAGTTGTTTGGAGATTCCAATATTGGTTTCTTGGGAGAGGGGAAGGGAATGGGGTGACCAGTTCTTCAGCTCAGTGGGCTCGGGTGCCACTGGGCATAGTCCGAAAGGTGCAGGTGCCACAGACTGCCACATCCTGTGATTAAATAATTCAACACAGCAGAAACAAACCTAAAAAGACTTCTCATTACAGTTTAGTTCCCAAAATGTGCAAGGGGAGATTTGTATGGGCACATGTAGACAATGCTGGTAAATGTGTGCTCCGTTCTTCATACCTCGACACAGAAGGTGGCAATTGAGTTGTCCTGTGCCTGTCACTCCAGGAGGGAGTGATCAGATCATGGCTGCCTGGCTTTTCCTTTAAGCTAGCAATGCCAAAACTAATTCCCGCAGTTCTGTGCTCATGCAGGGGATCTACTACACAACTTACAGAATAACCCCTCTGTGGGAATACAAACATTTGCATGAAGCAGCGGTGTTCGG
>JANHGB010045258.1:13405-44345 GCA_026283785.1 Coracopsis vasa | reverse complement strand
GCTGTGGCAGGTCTGTGGTGAGGGGCTGCCATGGACAGGCCCCGGCTCCCCGAACTAGGGAAAACAGGCCTCCCGCTCCGCCGCCTCCTTTGCGCCCATACAGCCCCGACCGACGCTGATGAGGCTCGACCCGGGACGCGGCAAGGGACCTGCCCGTCCCACAGGCAGGGCCGCAGGGAGCTGGAGGCGGGATGGCTCCTCCCCAGCCGGGCGGGCCGGGGGTGAAGCTGGGCGGTGAGGCGGGAGCGGGGAGGGCTGAGGAGAGAAAAGCTGAGTTGGGTTGAGGGGGCCGCGGTGAGGGAGGACAGAGCCGGTCCCGGTGAGGCGGGAGCGGCCCCGCGGAGGCACTATGTCGGGGTCGGGGAGGACGGCCATCTGCCTGCTGCGCTGCGACCTGCGTGCCCACGATAACCAGGTAGGGCCCGCCCGGCAGCACTCCCGTCCGCGGGGTTTTCAATAGGAATAACCCTGCCGTTGTCTGTGCTGTGGAGAGGAGCGCGCTGCAGCCTGCCCCGATAGCTGTCATGGCCCTTTCTGTGTTTCCAGGTGCTCCACTGGGCTCAGAGTAACGCTGATTTCGTTGTTCCCCTGTACTGCTTCGACCCGCGGCACTACCTGCGCACCCATTGGTATGGCTTCCCGAAGACAGGACCCCACCGGCTCAGGTTTTTGCTGGAAAGTGTGAAGGATCTAAGGGAAACGCTGAAGAAAAAAGGAAGGTAATTGAGAAAGTATCATGGAAATAATGCATCCATTTTCATTTCCCGGCTCCTTTTCAACACATATCTCTGCTGTGAGTCAGATCATGTCAGATACTGTGGGCTCTGATGGTGGTTTGTTTCAGAGAGCCAGCCCATCTGTTAGACACAGTAAGGTCCCATACGTAACCCCTGTTCAGATGACTTGCCATGGCATCTGCAAGGGAACAAAGAGCGATCCAGTCTGTGTGCCATGCAGGGTTTGTTCTCTTGAACTCAGATATCACAGGATGGACATCAGCCTTGAGCGCTTTGCCCAGAGTCCTGATGACTGGTGACATGCAAGACAGTCTTCTGAGGTGCAGGCAGCTACAGTAGCCACTGTGGCTCACATCCTTTCTTGTGCTTAGTGAGTTTTCCCTAGGACTTGGCTTCAGACAGACCAACATGGATCCTGGCTTGCGAGACCAGGGAGTTCAGTTTGTGCATGCCCTGTCTTGCTAAACCTAATCTTTTAGGTAGGCTTCACTGTGGTCTTCAGAGATTCCCCCTTCGTTATGCCTTTAGAAACCGTAACTCAAGTAGACCAGGGACTGAAGATCTGCATGCTGAAGAATCCGTTACCAGGTAATATCTGTCTTTGCTTAGCAGACCAGACTGTCTTCTCCCAGAGCAGCATAACAGTGGTGGTAAAAGCAAGAGGAATGGCCCTGGGTTTGCAGTGCAGCGTGGACCATGCATATGGTGAATGCTGTAGGAGACTGAAAGAACTGATCAGTGGGTATCTGCACCCATACCCTGCAGTGAACTGATTCAGAGCTGCTTGAATGCTGCTGTGCTGTTGTCAGCGGCAGATAAAGAGATTGGTTTTCTGCAGTGAGATATGTGTGGTCATGAAGAATCACGCTAAGACATAGTAGTAATGCAGCAGTAGAAGTCTCCTCCATGTCCAGTCTGTGCTGTTCTTTGTGGGAAGCCTGTTCTCTGATTTTCTGTGGGAACTAAGGGGAACAGCTCTCATGGCAGCACCCCTTGCTCTTGCCTTCTTCAGGCCCAGCCCATATTTGGAAGAAACTTTCTAGTTCTGGTTCACAATATTCTGGCAAAAGCACTGTATTGCCCCTTCAAGAAATTCTTCTCCAGCACAGGCCTCCATTAGATGACACAGTAGTGATTGTGTTAGTGCACATGAGAGAAAGGGAAAGGGACAGAGTCATGTATGAGGCTTCTCACAAAACTCTGCACCCATCTCTGTCCAACTTTCTCACCACAGCTTCTCATTTGGTGTGGTGCCCTGGGTACACAGCTGGGCAGTTGGTGAGGTTGCAAGGTGGGAGGGAAGTTTTGTTGACTCTGCTATGAACAGAGTATTCACAGGAAAGAATTCCTCTGAATACCCCCACATGAAAGTGGAGAGGGGTCTGCCCACAGGCAACCACCACTTGTGAATGGGATTGAAAGAGGAATCACTTCTTGAATCTCAGCCTAAGCATGTGAGGATGAACAGATCTGACAGATTTACTTTTAGGTAACAGCCTGGCTTTATGCCCAGTCATCCCTTCTAAGGCATCTGGGGTAGCAAAAATGTGTGTAAGCCCCAGAGGCTTAACAAACTGTGTTCACTGAGTCCTAAAAATGTAGGCTAGTCAAATCCTGTTTGTCTGCCTCCACATGCTGTCCATGCTCCATAGAGAACTAATACATGGGTTCCTGGGCTGGGACTAGGGTCTCCTGTATACACAAATAACAATAACATCAAACCTAAGTCAGGGCAATGTTTTGTATCTGCAGTACCCTTGTTGTGAGGAAGGGGAAGCCGGAAGATGTGGTCCGTGATCTGATTACTCAGCTGGGCTCTGTCAGTGCTGTGGTTTTCCATGAAGAGGTACGGGAAATACTTGAGTGACACTGTTAAAAGATAAAATTAGGTTGTGGAGGTTTCTTCCACAACCAAATGGTGATGCAGATCCTGTGTGTTCAGAGACTTTCTTGTCTGTGGTATGTTAACCTTGGGGAAACTGGCTAGCTCTTAGGATGGGGATGTTGTAGGTGTCTGGGTGGGAGTCCTTGCTGGCTGACAGCAGCTATTTGTGATTGATTGCTTGCAGGTGTTGTCTTGAGGAAGAAGAGTTTCTGGCAACTGGCATTTTAGGTCAGCTGAGTCCATTTCTCTACCTGTTTGCATCAAGCTGCCTTTTCCTGGCACCTTCCTTGCACAGGGAGCTAGCTACCAGGAGGCATATTGTATTGAGCGTAGAAAAGGCCCACAGTGAGTTGACAGCACCCATACTTAGGCAGTTTCCCACCAATGTGTGTTGAAGAGCAAAAGACAAGTCCAGTCCTGGACTGTCAATGGGGTTGGTGTGTCACTGACGTCTCTTCACCGAGCTATTTGATCTAGAGCCTGCCAAGTTCAGTGGAGGGCTCTGGATCCAAATCACCAGATCTGGAGGCTTTGTGCACACACACACACACACACATATGTATATACACATATGTATGTAGATGTATGTACGTAGATGCACTCAGTATTAGCAGAGGCTGGACCTCAGGGGGGCCTAATGCAGGAATTGCTGTGACCTGCACTGCAGATATTCCTGCTGTCAGGCCTTAGACCCTTGTAACTTGACAACCCACACCTCTCCTAGTGCCTGATTCCATGCAGCTCTAAGAACAACCACAGAGGATCAGACAGAAGGCCTCATCTCACTCCATAACCTTCTTCCTGACAGTGACCAATTACGGATGCCCAGGAGCAGGACTAATCTGTAAAGATACTTTCCCTGAATACCTTCCCAGTCTCCAAGAATCTGTGGCTCAAGGATTTCTTGAAATAGCAATGCTGTCCTTAATAACCCTCAGTGGATTTCTTTCGCATATATTTGTCTGGTCACCTTTCCAGCCCATGCAAACTTAAAACATCTGCAACATTCTACATCAAGGAGTTCCTTATTCCAGCGTTGGCCCTAGTAATGGATAGTGAAAACATGCTTTAGGTTTGGCAGAGGGAAAGACTTGGAGATTGTCTGTGTACACCTCTCTAAAGGGAGATGGCCTCACTGCATTTTGTTCTCCCTAGGCCACACAGGAGGAGCTGGATGTGGAAAAGGAGCTGTGCCAGGTGTGTAGTCAGCACGGAGTGAAGGTTCACACATTCTGGGCATCCACGCTGTATCATCTGGATGACCTTCCCTTCAGACCTATTGCCAGGTGGGCTGCTCCATGGTATCACTTGCTCTTCCACTGTCTCATTTGTTTCTCACTCCAGTGAACTGCTCAGGAGGGGTCTTAGTCATCCGATCCTACAGGGAAGGGACTCATTATCTCATCTGCATTTATGGAACAGTGCTACCGTGCTCATACACTCCACGGGGAAGGGACACATTTGTCCCTCTATACTAGTAGGGTTTACACTTCAATATGCATAAAGCCGAGCAGTTTGTTTGACCATTTATTGAGGGACTGGTTTCTCTTTGCCCTTTGACCACCACGGTTTGGATACTCAGTCTGCAGTGCCCAGAGTCCATGTGATATTGGACTGGATCACTCCATTACCCCATCTGGCTAAATGCAGCTGCCTATGACGGTATCCCTTTGCTTGTGGACTCTTTATGGCTCCCTCAATAGTCACTTGCAATGTAGTTGATGGAGTTGAGTGATTCATGGTATCCTATAGAAAACGTAGGACAGAAGAGTCAGGCCATAAAAATGCCTCTTTCTCTCTATTGACTGAAAAGGCAGCAAGAAGATGCAAATTTTTACATTGAGGTTAGCAGTGGGTAATCAGAACTTAGGTGAGATAAATGTGACCCTCATGGATTGCCCCATTAGGACACATCTTAAATTGAAAAGGCAACATTTGCATCAGAAGCAGAAAGAAACTGGGTGAAGGACTGAACTTCTGATGGTTGCTAACCCCAGGGGCATCTACCTCAATTGTTTCAGGCAGTGTACAACAAACCCTCAGGAGAGTGCAGCCAGAAAACTAACCCTTCATCTGTGAGGAAGCCATGAGGTGCTGTGTGCAGGGCCCAGGGTGGTCATCCTCCCCAGGGAGATGTGACTGTGCTGTGATCTGTGCAGGTTGCCCAATGTCTACACCCATTTCCGAAAAGCCGTGGAATCTGAAGCAAAGGTCCGGCCAACCCTGCGGATGGCAGATCAGCTGCAGCCTCTGGCTCCGGGGGTGGAAGAAGGGTGTATCCCTACAATGGAGGATTTGGGGCAGAAGGGTAAGAAAGTTGCACCCATGGAATCCTACTTAGAGGTGTCTCTTACTGAGAATCAAAACATGGAGGCCTCCCAAAGGCAATGGTTGCCCTTCAAACTGTAACTAAGCCTCTGTTCACTCATAAATAGAGGTAAATTCTCTGCTTGGAGGAGCTGCCCTCCAGCTGGGTGGCAAACATCCTCTTAGTCATGGATTTTTAGTATGTTTCATGTGTCCCTTTGTTTTAAAGGAAGACCAAGAAGAGCTGAACATCCCTAGATTTTGAGCTCCCTACTTTTGAGTTGCTTTCCAAGGGGGTAACAAGGTGTGGTGTTTTCTGTGGCAGATCCTGAGACTGATCCACGAACAGCCTTCCCTGGCAGTGGAGGAGAGACCCAGGCTTTAATGAGACTGCAGTATTATTTTTGGGACACGGTAACTCTTACATTTCCTTGTCTACATCCCCCCCTTGTACATACGGCTGTGCAAGTGGGTGAGGCTGCAATTTCACTTCCTAGTAATATTTCCTTAGCTCCTGTATAACACTTTACAAAGGAGGGAATTAGCATTATTTCAGTCTTCAGAGAGACAAACTAAATCAAAAAGAAGTCATCCAGGAACTGGGAATGTCAGCCAAATACTTATGAACCTGGTTTAGTGGCCATCCATCTTAAGTCTTTTTTTACATCAACTTTTGGGAATTGGCATGATTTTTTAGCTCCTTTACCTTGATTTGTCTTTTCTACTCTTCTGTCCCACGTCATCAGCAATGTAGTTCCTCCATTTTTGACAAGTGAGAAGTGGCCTGAAGGGTTGCAGCTGCAACTGGGGTGAGGAACAACCAACCCAAGCTATTGCCGCAGTTAAAAATAGTAGGAAGTTCCTAGTAGCCTCGTTTAAAAATTCACAGTCAATAATTACAGTTACTTCTTACTCCCTCGCTTTGGTGGGGTGAAACTGCTGCTGACTGCATTTTGTCTGTGCATCCTGACCATTTTTGAACCTTTTTCTGGTCTAGTTTGAGGAACTGCCTTAGATTTACATCGTATGAATTTAGACAAAGACACATGTGCTGATTTCAAACAGCATCAGACCCTATGCAGCTTTGTGGGTAAAGAGGGTAGCATCTCCCCAGCTGAGATGGCTTAAGAAGTGTTCTGTGCTCAGTGGATCACTGGGACAGCCCCCAGGGGTTCTTTCAGCTGTGCTACAGAAGCTCCTGTATTCCTTTGCTGTTGGGGAGCATTGTCCTGGTTGAACTCCAGTAGGCAGCTCAGCCCCACACAGCTGTTCATTTGCTCCCCACCAGTAGGATGAGGGAAAGAATTGGAAGGGTAGAAGTAAGAAAACTCATGGCTTGGGATAAAGACAGTTGAATAAGTAGAGCAAAAGCTGCATGCACAGGCACAGAAAACCAAGGAATTCATTCACTTCCCATCATCAGGCAGGTGTTCAGCCATCTCCGGGAGAGCAGGGCTCCATCACACCTAACGATGACTTGGGAAAACAAATGCCATCACTCCAGATGTCTCCCCTTCCTTCTTTCCCAGCTTTATATGCTGAGCATGACTTCATGTAGTATGGCATATCCCTTGGGTCAGTTGGGGTCAGCTGTCCTGGCTGTGTTCCCTCCCATCCCCTTGTGCACCCCCAGCCTGCTCAGTGGTGGGGTGAGGAGCAGAAAAGGCTTTGGCTGTGTGGAAGCACTGCTCAGCAATAACTAAAACATCCCTGTGTTATCAACTCTGTTTCCAGCACAGATCCAAATCACAGCCCCATACCAGCTACTATGAAGAAAATAAACTCTATCCCAGTCAAAACTACATGCATGCATAACTTCTACTCTTGGTCAAGCATTAATAGAATTAGTGCTGGAAAATCTTCTGGTTTGTTATGCAAATATTGTCTTCCCCAGTGAGCTAGAACAGCCCTTTAGCAATTGGAACCTGTGCAGTGAAGGGGATTAAGGAGAGATCAGGCTTCCCTATATTCCTTGCATTGTGAGTAAAGTGCTCAGAAAATGGAAGATGTAGGTGGCCTGGAAGCAACAGCCATCAGGATTCCTGCAGCTGAGCGTTGGGTACCGTCAGAGACTCTGGTTCTCAGGCTCAAACAAGCAGCCACATGGACAAGGGACCGAGCTGCCAGTCCCACTGGTGCTTGTAAGGGGATTATTGATCCACAGTCAGGCAGGTATGTTCAGGGAGCAGCACAGCCAACTTCATAGTGCTTGTGGAAAGCAATGCTCTACAAGCTGAAGCAGGGAGCATAGCTTGTGACGTGCATTCCAGAGCTATAATGAAAACTGCTGGCCTGATTCATTCCTGTGCACTGGAGGCAGTCATTTGGCAGCTCTGTAATCCTTGCAGGCAGCCGTGAGAGGGAGCCCAGTGCTGCCAGATTGCCCTAGCCCCAGTGTGAAAGAAAACTTACTTAGGAGATTGCATATGAAGTATTAAAATCATTTGTTCTTTTGCTTGCACAGAACCTGGTTGCATCTTACAAGGAGATTCGTAATGGACTGGTGGGAATGGATTACTCAACCAAATTTGCACCATGGTAAGGATTTTTGTTGTGAGGCTGGAAGCTCCTTTTCTGCTCCCATCCCAGACTGATATTACCTGACTGCTGAGTGCTCACTGGGCATGGGTAGGGGTCTCGGTGTGATTCATTTCACCCTTTTTGCTGAGGCAGCCCCAGAGCTGTTCTTTGGTGTGCTTCCAGGCAGCATTTCCCTGGGAACATTCCTGCAATTAGGAATTGATGAAGCATAGGAGTATTGTGCCAAGAGCCCAGTGTGCTGGGAGCAGTGATGTGGACAGGGCACACCACTTCTGTTTGGCTTTGCTCTGCGTTGTGTCTTGGGGGTGGTTGAGAGCAGCCAGGAAAGAAGCAAGAACTTCAGCATTTTGACAGGGTTGTAGCAAAACTTGATCCAGCCATGGGTTGCTGAATGCTGTGGGGCAAGTCACCTCACCTTGCTACCATTCCTTTTTTCTGTGGGGTGAAAAGACACTTCTGATTTATCCTATTGCAGAAGGATCTCTTGGGTGGGTAAATGGGATGATTTCTAATTAGGGGGTTTTGTCTCCAGTGCTGGAAGGGAGGGGCAGAGTTACTTCCAGACTGAAGCTGCACCAGCAGAACCCAATTCAGCCTAATGCTGAGAGCATGTGGAGTGTTTTCCTGACAGAATCGCGACGTGAAACAATTTTCTGAGGCTGTTACAGGCCAGTTTTTCTTATTTTCAACTGTCTTTATGCTTTAATGGTTGCAGTGGGTGGCTCCACCTGCTGGCACTTGGGATCTCTGACCACTGGCACTGCAGAAGTTCTGTTTGTGGTCTCTGCTCGAGTTTTTCCAAGCTGCCCATTTGCCCACAGCAGACAGTCCTGATCTGCCTGCCCCAAAGTGTTCCTCTGTCAGATAATTGAAATCAGACTGTTCCAGATTGCAGCCAGTCGTTCACATCTCATAGCGGCTGTTTCTAAGTGTTAGAGCTGGTCAAGAATTCAGGAAAAACTCTTCAGGCTCTTTCTTCCTGTTTTCCAAAATTCACTAGGACGTCAAATGTTTCCACGAGCCCTAGTAGGAAATTGCAGTAAAACACATTTCTAGGAAAATCACACTAAAAGTTGTTCCTTATCATCCTTTGCAATGGGGTTGGAGTCTACAAGCCCTTTCCTGTCTTCCACAGCACTGATTTGGAACAAATGAAAGGAACCCAGAGGATTGAAATGCCAAATCTGAGTTTGATTCCCTTGTTTTCCTAGCCTGCCTGAGATTTTCAGTGAGTCTTTTGTATAACTTCTTCACAACTTGACTAAAGCAGTTTGGGAAGGCAGTGGCAGAACTGCAAACCAAGCAAAACTCTTTGGGCAACACAAACACAAAACTGCCCCTCCATTCCCCCTATGCAGATACCAAGCTGTCAGTCCTCCATCACATTCAGGACTGAAAGCATCATTCTTATGCTTTCAGGCTGGCACTCGGCTGCATTTCACCTCGATACATCTATGAGCAGATCAAGAAGTATGAAAAAGAGAGAACAGCAAATCAGAGCACATACTGGTATGTCCGTGCATGATCAGTGTGGCTTGTTTTCTCTGAAAAGGAAACTGGCATGGAGTGATTTGTTGACTTTCTTCTTAATTAATGTTTGTTTTTCCTGTGTCTGCTGTCTGGTTACTCTGGGTTTGTTGCAGTCCTGTTTCAGTAAGGAGGGCCACGAGGATGATCAGGGGGCTGGAGCACCTACAAAGATAGACTGAGAAAGTTGGGGCTGTTCAGCCTGCAGAAGAGAAGGCTGCATGGAGACCTCATAGCAGCCTTCCAGTATCTGAAGGGGGCCTGTAGGAATGCTAGGGAGGGACTCTTCATTAGGGGCTGTAGTGACAGGAAAAGGGGTAACGGGTTAAAACTTAAACAGGGCAAGTTTAGATTGGATAGAAGGAGGAAGTTCTGTACTGTGAGAGTGGTGAGGCACCGGAATGGGTTGCCCAGGGAAGTTGTGAATGCTCCATCCCTGATTGTGCTCAAGGCCAGGTTGGACAGAGCCTTGGGTGACATGGTTTAGTGTGAGGTGTCCCTGCCCATAGCAGAGGGATTGGAATTAGATGATCTTAAGGTCCTTTCCAACCCTAACTATTCTATGATTCTATGATTAGATATTGCACATGGCCACCAGCAACACAGGTATTCACAGCCATGTAGCACAGCTTGGGCAAACACATATATAGCTTACTCATGTGCACCATGTGGCATCCCACAGCATATCTGAGTCACACTGCATTAAATAATTGCTGTATCTGTTAATGCAATGCATATATTTGTATATGTTACATATGTTCATATGTATTGCATCTAGTGTATAGATTTGTTACATTGGCGAGTTTATAGTACTATTTTTTCTGCAAATGAAGAACTTTTAAGTCATTTGTGATTAAAAAAAAAAAACCACAAAACCAAACCAAAACCAACAACAAAAAAACTCAACAAAACCACAACAAACAAACAAACAAAAGAAACCCTCTGATATTCCCTCAAGGGAGATTGCTTAGGAAGTGTAAGAATATAGTGGATGGACTGAGTTTACTCGGTAGCTGGTCTGGTTTATTAGGAGAATCCCAAACATAAACATTTTAGAGCACTCCAGTGACTCATGTCAGCAGTGCAAGGTATTCAGCAAACAGTTGGCTCTACCTAGACCAGCAAAGGAATATCCGAGTAATGCACTGACAGACTACAAGCTGACAGAGTCCCACATTTGCCACCCTTACCAACAGCTATAGGTATCACAGAGACCACAGATCACAGATCACCACAGCTTCTGGTGACCATAAAGCATTAACAAGGACTCTGCACAAAGGCAAGGTTCAAAACCCTTGCACCGTATCAGAGACAGACTTGTTCCCCTTCTACCTTGGCAGTTAGTGCACATAAGCAGCTACTAAGCTGTGCTGTGCAGGGCAACATGCCCTCTCCCCAGGATGGTTCAGCCCCACTGTGATCCAGCTGGAGAGAGCCATATCACCTTCACAACCAGACACACAAGCTCAGTGCAGTCTTAGACCAAGCAAGCACGACAGCCAACTTTCCAGTTGGCCTCAGATTAAACAGGAGGCACTGCAGCTGCAAGAAAGGGATTGCCTGCTGAATAAAAGAATATGATGCTTAGATTAAAAGAAGTCAGCAGAAGCAGAGTGACGAAGCCAGCCTGTGGGACAGCAGTAAGCTGGGGAACAGCTCAGAACTGATGGACTGCAACTCTGTTTTCAAAAGCGGCTGTGCACAATATAGGATAAAAGGTCACTTGGTTGCAAACATCATTGCAAATGGGAACTTCAGAGCGCACTGCCGTGTTCATAACCAAGACTGCTGTTAACACTTCTTGGCTCAGAGGAAAACAGAAAAACAAACAAAAATTCCAGTGCTATTACTTTCAATTATGCAGAACTACAAACCACATCCAGACAGTAACAACACACAAATCGAAATGATACTGAAATGTAGGAATCTGTCATCCAATATCAATTTCAATTCATGCAGAAACCTTAGCTTTTAATTTTTACAACAGGCATTAGTGACTAACATCTTCAGGTTTAAAAGCCTAAAACAAATGATAAAAAACACCATCTCAAATAATGTAAGCCTGTTACTCTGGAGAATAAAGTACATGAATTTAGCTTCCTACATAAAATTAGTATCTACGTGCACTGTAGCCCTCTAACAGAAATGACTGCATAGTCTGAAGATGTTCCTACAATGAGTGGAAAGGGCTTCTTCTGTTACAAGGTACATTAATTCTATTAGCATATATCGCTATTGTTAAGTGGCTGGTGCAGGGATGTTATGTTAAAAAATTACAATAAAAACTCTCAGCAGCTGAAAATTTCATTTTCACCTTCAACATATACTCGACTACTCCAAAGTCTCATTCAGCTTCGGTAAAGACTTCATCAGCTTGGAAATGAGAGCTCTAGTCTTTAAAAACAGTAATAGGAAAGCCATAGCTACACACACAAAAGACGCTGAACATCCTGGACAAGAAAGAAGGCAATGAAAGTGTATAAGCCTGCTGACAGCAGTCTGCACAAAGGCAGCTTCACATCCATCATGTAATCAGTAAGATTTAAAGATCAGTAATGTAACTAAGATTTAAGATGATCTGTGAACATCCAAGCAACGCTTCACTGCACGCTGTACCACCAGTCACATAAGTAAACTTCTTCATGCAACTAAATCAAAGTGCTTTAAAGGATTCCCTCCCACCTCAAAGCAGTTCTCCAGATATCATATGGCTATGAAACAATTTTAGAACAAAACCTTCTTTAGTGTTGCTAAGTGCAAAGATATCACAGGGCTCTCTCAGGACTCCTCTTTGCAGTAAAATCAGAATGTCTGTTTTTCCTGTTACTGGTGTGTCCACAGCGTTAGCATTGTAGTCTAGATCTGAGGCACAGGACTGAGGGGAAGCTTCCTAAGCTTCTCCCTCTTACCAAAATCCAATTTGCCTTATGGGGTGGTTTTGTAGCACATGAACTGAATCCATCTCATGCAAAGCTAATGCAGAGAGTGCGCTGCAGGTACACATTTGATGTGCTATAACCACTTATAGGCAATTCAGTCAATTGGACTAGAGTTCTTTAGCCTTCAGCCCTTTTCCATCTGGAAAGGAGGTGTGACATGGTCAATCACGGAGAAGTACACAAGATCCGCAGGATCAGGCTAGCGTTAGGTCACTGTAAACCACCCAGACCACAAGAAGCCAGTTGTGGAATCTTGGTAGTGACTGTTTCATCCCACTGATGCATCGTTACTGGCCCATCCCATCAACAAGTGTGTACAGGAGGCAACAGAGTTCTCAGTGACTATTTAAGAACATTATCTCCTCAAAGCAAAAGGCTGAAATGATGCTACAGCTCCAGCCTTTGGCCTGTGCCAATTTTCAGATCTTTGGTTCTTGCTGCCTTCATCCCCACTGCCTCTATTTTCTCCCCTGAATTCCAGCATAGGGTGTTATGATGACCAACACACTGATGGGACAGTGTGAATAAGAATGAGGAGGTCCGCTGTTCTTTCCTTGAAGTGCCCTTTCCTAGTCCTGTAACACACCTGAGGGAAAGCACTCCCCAGCTTCCCCTGCCAAGTCAGGACTTGCTTTATTTTGGTGTAAGCAAGTTCAAGCTCAGGACCAAATTTTTTCAAGCTGTCATATTAAGCCCTGGACAGGAGCTATAATACATGGGCATCACAACGTGCCTTCATCAGGGATGTAGAGAGAGCATTATATGTTTTGCTAACGCTTCAACTTACAAAGCTGTTGGCTTCGGGGCCAAATCCATTTGCTCTCCCAAAAACCAGCAACACAACTCTCTAGGTTGAAATACGTCAATAAATCACAAAGATCTTAGAACAAGTCAGATTCCCTAAGAACCATGACTTCTAGAAAGTAAGAAAACTCTTTTCAAGCTCTCATGGCTGGAATACTTCATGGCAACATTATAGCTACAGCAAATTCCTCCCTAGGAGGAAAGACTTTAGGCAAAAGTTAGAGAAAGGATTTGATTTATAATGGAAAATAAAGTTAAAACTAATGGGCCAAGTTTTGCTTACGCTGAATAATACTTAGCACCTACATAGGAAAATTCCCACTGACTGCAGTCAGAGCAGGTCTGAGGCTTTAAACATGCAGTCTCCACTTCAGCTCCAGAATAGCAGTGCTAAAAGTTAGCACTGGGACTAAAATGCCAGACTGGGACATGCCCTTCCGATGAGAAAGGGGGAAGAAATGGTATGCACAGAGCCCCAGATTCCTCGGGAGATTCAGCCCTCAAGGGGAAAACTGACACTGCAAGTTCATCAAATACCTCTGGGAAAAGAGAAAGCAGTGTTGGCAGTGCCCAAGTTAGTGCTGGAGCTTGTAGCTATGGGGAACGAGCGTGGGGACTGATTGTGTTGGGTTTAAGCCAAACCAGCTAGGAAATGGGCAAAACCTGCACTTTGCTGCAGGCAGAGACAGCAGGTGACTGACTGCCTTCTGTTGTCAGACATGGTATAGGGGTGGCTGGTATCCTCTTTCCTCCCAGGCAAGGGAATGGAGAAGGGCTGGACCCTCAGTCAGAGGTCACAGTCCCGCCCTAGGTGAACAAGGCCTAAAGGGAGCAAAGTTGTTTGAACAAGATCCAGCCCAGCTTTATTGCCTGTTGCCATATCTGTTCTCCAGTTCATGAAGCAACGTCAATGTAACGTGTGCTCTGAGAGCAAAGCTGCCATTTATCGCCTCGGCGGCCAAGAAAGCACACAAACCTGAGCATCTGCATTTGCAATTTCCACTGCTCCATAAAAGACAAGGTCAGACAGAAAACATGTGTTTCATATTTGCAAATCTGAATGATTTATATGAGGGGAGCAGGGCTGGACTGCATGCAGCCTCCAGGTTGTTAAAATTTAATTTACTAATCAATTACTATCAGATGCTAGACTTCTTCAGCTGCCCCATACAAGGAGCATAGTTTCTCACAACACCCTATCTTCATTTCAGTGCAGTCCTTCCAGGGGCTGCAGAGGGGTGTGATGAAGTGTGTGAGCGAAAGAAAAGGACTGCTCAGTTCAGTGAGGTCATATTTTAAATGAAGAGAAGCCACCAGATCATTATCTCCCCATTTCTGTTGGCCATTTGAAAGATGACATCCTTTTGCTATTACTTGCACAAGGCAGCTTTATCTGAGGAAGCAGATGCATTAAAATGAATAGTACATCTCTCGCCTCCAGGGAGCAAGTGTGGAGGAGACTCAGTGTCCCTGGCTGCACTGTCCTCATTTTGTCTGGATTGCTTCTCAACCATCACTCCCATTGTCCAAACAAACATATAAAACATTATAAACGCATGTCTCTCAGCAGCTGAAACTAAATGAACTAGGATAAAAAGTAAAGACAGAAGCAAGATTATCACTGACAAGCATCCTCCTATTATGTGGGTTGTGTAGGTTGGGTCTCCTGTGCTACACAGCTTTGGGCTGCAGGCTCACAGATCATTCTGACCTTGGAGCAATAATGTGCATTTTTCTAACTCTTCTTAATAGTAAAATGGACATAGTGAAAATGCACAATTGAGATGGCTTACACAAGCCACAGACTCTCAAACACAGACTCAAAGTAGCTGCATGAACATCACAAGTTTCATAGTTTACACTTTCACCTTCCTATACGTGGTAACTTCCCACACAGTCCTAAGAGTCTGTGGGTCTCTTCAAACCTCAGGAACACAGGACACCATCCCTATCCTTTAAGACAGGTTAAAGAAACCTTAAGGGTCTGCAAACTTGTGGACACAAGCAGAGAGATGACAGCTGAACAGCTCTCAATTCTTCACCACCTCAAGGATGGCAATGTCAGGAACATCATGATACACTGGAGATCTTCTACCTTAATATTAGGAGTGCAGAGCTCCTATTATGCTGCCTTCCCCATCCCTAAGCAACCTGCCCCTCTCAAAGGCACAAGACAGTACTGACCATTCTCAGAGATACTTTGCCTGATGATATGGGGCCTATATGTGTACTAAATCTCATCACAAAGGACAAAAGATTTCTCAAAATATATTTGCAGAGCATGTTCTCCTTTTGAGAAAGAGAGGAACAAGACAGTTTTCATAGTCCCTACTCCAGTTCACTGAACAACTCCAGTTATACCCAGTTCAGGATACAAACATCAACACCAGCACTGGTCGAACAACTTTGTGAATGTCCTCTGTTAAAATTAGCCTCTATTCTTGGTTAGTAAGTCACGCATGAAATGATCCTGGCTTCCCTTTAATGTGGTAATTGGAGACTAATAACAGTTTGAAATTATGGACGAATGCCAGCTCTTTTCTCCAACTCTTTGCTATCTGCATTTTGGGTGACAGGTTCCCTATGAATAGGTTAATATTACTACTCTTGGAATGGATGAGGGAAATATTTTAAACTGGGGAATAATCAATCCAGTCCAACATTCAGATGGAGAATCATTCACATGAAGAATCATGAAACTCTTCAAATTATTCCTCCCCCCACCCCCACCAAATACCCAGCAGTTCATAGGAAGCTGGACAACTAACTCCATCATGGAAATTTATGAGACCGTCTCATAAATTACAGAACTACAGAACTGGGGCAGAGGAAGAGATGAGGAGAGGAGGAAGTCAAAAAATGCCAGACTCAAGGTCTTAGGAGTATTTTAATGCCGTCGATTACCTTAAGGACTGACTGTCATAGAGAGCATATCAGATTCTGCTACAGCTTCCAATGCATAACATGTTCAAAGGTTTTTTTCATATTTCTGAATGCTAATACTTAGATATTTTTATACTTTCCCAGGACACTTCATTCAACCCCAGTTTCACTACATGCAGAAGACAAACGCTGTTGATCTGATGTTACTCACTCACTGTGACTGTTGAACTACAGCAATGTTACTGTCTGGCAGATTTATTCCTACCTGGCATCACTGCTTAGAAACTGGCTAATTAACAGTCTGTTAAACCAACAGAGTGAAACATGGCAATTTCTATGTCACGAACACAAGGACAGCAAGCCAATGTGAGATCACTGGGTGTAACAGGGCCATGACCACAATGCATGACTATAAATGCTCATGACACAAGCAAATAGCTGACAAACTGTTGAACCAAGGCAATGAGTAGAACCACAAGTGATGACTGCAGGCTAACCAGTACAGCAATTAAATAGCTTCAAAATCCTATTTTAAATCCATCCTGTAGTATTACTTGGAGAGCACCACCCACGTTATTGCACTCTGGGGTTTCTTCATATTATTATGTTGTTAGTGTCTTCAGCTCTGGGAATGGTTGCATTTCACTAATAACTCGAACAGCCCCAAGCATAGTTTAAGAAGCTTAAGGATAATTTGCTTGGAATTAAATTGCCTTGACAAATGGTAGATGTTGTTTCAACCTCCAACTCATCTCTGGTCACAAAACCTCCTTGTCCACTTGTCTCTTTTGCATTCAGTGCCTTGGCAAGCACGATCCAGCACTTAAGATACCCTGACAGAAGAAGCAAGCAGATATCTTCTCCCCAAGAGAGAGAGTCCGTGACTGGTAAACACATACAAGAGTCTCAGTCAAGCCCCTGCCTGCCATAGAGACCTGTCTGGAAGAAAAGGGCAGAAGCCAGAAGTTTGGAATCCTTCGCTGCAGGAATTTTGGCTTGTGGGTACAGTTGGCTGCGTTAAGACAGTGCACCTTGTACACAGTCGAGTATCTGCTGCATTATGTCTGTAGGAAAGTACATCAAGGGGAGAGAAAGTTTACTGCTTCAGCTTGACATGCATTTGGAGAACGCTGGATTCCAACTTATCTCCCACACTGAGCTCTAGGGATGTTCAATTTCTGACCCAGATCTGTAACCAGAGATTGGGACTTGCTCCTTGCTCACACACTGATTTGGCTACAAACGTATCCATAATTATAAAAATAGTAAGTAAAATGCATCACTGAAAAAAATATAAAATTAAATAAAGCCTTTTCCTTACTTCAGTTATCCTTGCCTTCTCCTAAAAAAGACTTTTTCCAATGAATGTGCACACACAGCTGTGGACAGGTCTGTGCACAAACTACCACAGTGTATCATCCTCTTCTGCTGATTACAGAAGTTTCACCCTTCATCTTTTTATTTCAGTTCAGTTGGGATGTGCAGCTCTCAGACTCTTCATGCAGCCTCTCCTTCCTACCATTGAGAGCTTTATACTAAAGATCTCAATGAGCTGAAGATCTCAACAAGCATAATCAAGAATCAGCCTAGACTTCTGCTCCAAAAAACTTGATCACAGCCTGGCTATAAGAGGTTGCCAAAAGTCCACAGGCTGCCAGTCATTCATCCAAAAAGCCTGGAACACTTTGAGAGCCATGAAGTATCATAGTCTGGCTCACACAGTCGATATGTAACGTGGCATCCCTTAAACAAAATGAACCATAGGGGCAAACGTAATTTAGAGATTGATGAGGTGAACAAAAATATACCACAGCTGTCTAGGAGTATCTTAAATCTTCATCTGAAGAGAAAAAACACTGCCAGAGATTTTCAACCATTCATTTAGACATCAGAAATATCAAATCTTTAAACACTACCTAGAGATGATGTCTAGGAAAATTGGGAAGAGAGCCAAAGGCACAAATAACTACACTGAAATAACTAAGGAGACTGAGAAGAAACACAGCATTCGTATTTTCAAGCAATTAACTCCCATTTAACCCCACTATCTCAATATGTTATAATTCTGTATCATATGGCACGTGCTACATAAGTGAGCCGCACCACAGTTAACTCAATGGAGTGTGAATTCCTGACTCAAAGAAAAAGCCTGGTGATGACTGACAGCCCTTAAAAGTCTGCTTCAGAAGGGAAAGTTACTGCAGAATAGTTTTTCATTTTAAATTCAAGCCTTCATTTAATCTCACACAACTCTCTATGCAGACATGGCCTAAATCTAATGATTTCATAGACTCATAGAATGGTTTGGGTTGGAAGGGACCTTAAAGATCATTTGGTTCCAATCCTCCTGCCATGGGCAGGGACACTTTTCACTAGACCAGGTTGCTCAAAGCCCCGTCCAACCTGGCCTTGAACACTGCCAGGGATGGGGCATGATTTTGCATCACATCCACCTATTACTTGTATTTGGTCAAAGATAAAAAATGAAACCAGTGACAAAATGCCAGCCTTTCTGCCACCAGAAGACCAGTACACCCTGGATTGCTGTCAAAAGGCTAGGAACTTTACATCGGCTCCAGCTCTATGATAGTACATTAATTTTATTACTTGTTCCTCTCCAATGAGAACAAACCAAGTTTGGCACTCTGTCAATTAAAAAGCAATGATTTTAAGATGCCAAGAATCATGCAAAAAAATGGTCAAAAGGATGAAGACTTACCAGAAAACACCACCAGAGCAAAGGTCTGGTTTCCTTTCAGGGTAAACTGAAACTTCTGCTATAGCAAAGTCAAAATACGCACACCTAAAGAAAGGAGAAGGAAATAATGCAGCAGGCAGCAAACAGAATCTCCTTTATTCATTTGATGTACATCTAGAAACTCCACTGAAGAAATGCATCAAAGCAGTATAAATTTGATGAGGTACTTGCTCATCCATGCAGGTCTCTTGCCCCCTTTGCTAGATTTCTTACTCATAGGGATGCATCAGTCATGGGCTGACGATAACTTCAAGTTATCCCATTACTACACTTCAGTCTTGTGAAGAAACAGTACTTCCAAAATGGTTTAGATATTCATGACCTTCTAAACCAGAAATTTTAATGTCATAAATGCAAGTGGAGATAAGTATATAGTGTGGCATTCAGGCTGCCACGTGCAACTACTGCTTGGCTGCATGTCATTAATACCAGATTTTGTTTGGCTGCACTAAACCAACCATGAGGCATTCACTATGATGATGTTGGAACAGGTGTATCTCCAGGCAAGAAATACAGCAAAACCATGTATACGTAAAGGCATTTGACAGTCTATCCACCAAGTGATTACAAGTAGTTCTGTGTTAAAAGACCCAAAGACAAGCAAGTGATTAGCATGTGCAGGCACATGTATGCTTTCTTTCTTAATTACCCTGCTGCCCCCATCTCAACCACAAGAAATTTTCTGCTCCTTAATGGCTACAGAATGACACAAAGAGAAAAATAGCTACCTGTATTTCAAATCACGTACTAACATGTATGAACAACAAAGCAAAAAACCCTAATCCTTATACTGGACAATATTAAGATCTAAGGTGGGGGGAGAAGGGGGAGGGGCGGAGAAATCACAAAAACCATGTAAGCTTCCTCTATGTATCTTCCCCTGTCTGAATCAACAGCATGCTTTCTTTTCCTTTCCAATGTTCCTCAGCAGCAGTGCTTGTCACCAAACTCATGTCTTTCATCAGGAATAATCTTAAGTGTTTCAAAGCAGGGAGAAATAGCTCTCCACTGGTGTTTCAAAGAAAATTGGTTCTCAGGATGCATTATCTGGCAAGTTTGAGAGGATGAACATTAAGACCAGTGAAGTACCAGAATAATATCTTACTGAAAAGAGAAGCTTTAAATACACCAGCATTTCTGCATCTCTGCTATCAAAGCTTTCATGTATTTTGCTCAGTTGGTGTTGCTACACAGCTGCCTTACTACACCTGCCTTACTCTCCAAGTCTACCCACTTTTTACCACTCATTCCTTACACACCAGCCAGTGCTCTGGGCTCTGGCACAGCTGAGAGGATCCTCATTCTTTGTTCAGCTATTCAGCTTGGAAAAAATCATACATTTACACAAGACGGGAGCCAGAAAATTACTGGATGGTGATCAGTTAAATAAAACACTTGGCACCAATAAGACATACGGGGTACCATAGGTCTTTACACTTCATGAATTCTCTGCTATATTATTACTAACACAACTACTCTGGGGCAGTTGTTGAGCAGTGCAGCACAGAAAGCATTGGCTAGAAAGTTGTCAGCTGCATATACACACAGAAAAACACAGTCCCTGTCTGCTGCTATAAGGTTTTAACCTTTAATTCCTGAATTACAGTCAGTTAGCGATAGACAAAGGAGGAAATTCCCAAAACATATCTGTGTTCATACTGCCTCACATCACACACAGCAGCAGAAGCTCTTCCCAGATTGAACAGAACAGTCACACCAGTCCTCCCTCCCTCCATGCTTCTGCAGATGAATCAGAAAGTGGCATGTTTTCTTTGAAGCACAGTACTTTTGGCAAATTCCAGCTGGAGCCCTCTCTTCCATCAGCCAACATACCATTGCATTATGACCGACTTCCTCACTCCTCCTATATTCAGTTAACTTTTTCCCCTCACAGCTTCTTGATTTCTGTCCCTAATGCTGCATTTTGTACATGAGACATTTCTTAAAATGTTGTGGCTGCATGGAGAGTTGCAATTGCAGCAGAACCAGCCAGCCCTAGAAATCTCTATTAGCAAGTTATACAGCACACAGGCTACTGTTTTACATACTCTTCAACCACCCACCCTCTGTAACCTGGCTCTTAATCACTAGTTTCCCAAGCCTATAATCAGAGAAGTGGAGAGAAAGGCAAATCGGTCATATCTATCACAGCTGGGATTCGAACCTCTTGAAGGGCCCATTTCTCATGTGATAAAACACTCTGGCAAAAATATAAGCACATCTGTCTAAGCTGGAGGGGGTGAGGAAGGAGGCAGGTGAGAAGGAGATGGGTATCAGCACAAGCGGAAGAGAGGATTTGGACCTGTATTTATTCCCAGGTACCATGAAAACACAGCATGTGTTAAGCCTTCTTCCCTACAACCAGGGCCACTCTCCTGCAGAGCAGTCCCCTTGCCTCCTGCCAGTGGCACAATGGTACCCAGTGCAGGACGGGAAGGTGATGGGCTGGCCCTGCAGGACTGCTTTCTTCAACAACTTCAGGAAGGTGTTTCAAGTCATGAGAAGCTGCAGCAAGAGCAGGTCACCATGCGGATGTTTCTAACCAAATCAATACTCCAGCTGAGCGTATTTAAACATAAAAGCTATCCTAGACAAGGAGCAAAGGTTTCACAACAGCTAAGGAAAGCCCTTCGCTTGCTCTGCGGCACCATCTAGCGCTAAGAAAGCAACAATGCTCTTGGGAAAGCAAACCCATTCGGGGTTACACCAAGTTTAGAAACAAGGTAAAAAAAAGGCACATACATATCCAAAACCAACAAGACAACTTATGATAACCCGTTTTCCCTTTACACATGCGAGGGCCTACTTCTGCCACTCCAGTATCAAAATGTTTCTGTCAAGTAATCTAAACTGGTTGCACACCAGTTGACATCCCAGCAGCGTGGACCTTGGAGCCCAGCCACACTCATTACCCTTATTCCCACTGGACTCAACAAAGCCAACAACAGCCATATGTTCCTTAAACGTACGTGCAGCCTCGCAGCTGCCTCGTGCTCCTGTTCCAGGCTGGAGGCTACACTGCTGCACTGCATACACACTGGAAATCACAACTGAACCTCAATGACAGCAGCTCTAAAACAAAGACACATCAGCCTATAGGAAGGTGGTCAGATACAGCACTCATGCACACCATCTCCAACAGGTACATCTCTGGCTCCTGGAGATGCTTATATACTTAATCCAAATTTATTACCACTACTAGTTGTTAGTGTGGCTCCTTTTTTCCATTTCCTACATTCAAAAAAGTTCACTACTATTTTTTTTATCATTTTATAAGCTTTATTTTTTTCCAAGAGCAGCTTAGTTGTTACCATTTTTAGAGTTGCTTATTCGCAACATCAGAGGGATGATTCCTGTCACACAGAACTTCAGAGACAGATTCTTTAGCCTTTAAGAACTCCAGCAAGTTTGAGTAAGAGTAGGAAAGGTGATTTTTCTGCAATGATGAAGTCTCTAAAGAGTTAAAGACCTCACATCTTATATTGTGTAAAGGTGTTCTCTCTAATTCAAGTTATTAAAGGCAGCAAACTCAGGTCTGACAATCCCCCAATATAATAATTTTCCAAATACAAGTCTTTGGGTAGTGAAGAGGTAACAACGAACAACCAAGTTGTTGCAATCAGCAGAGAGGCAAACCACATACATACTTTTTACTCTGAGGGGACAAGAATGGCCTAAGATGTGTCACCACCTCAAATAATGAAAGCCAGCAGAAAGGTACCAAAAGGTCAGTTAGAAAAACAAAAACCACAGGGTAAGTGAAATGGGCTATAAGCAGTTATCTAGTGAATAAGCCATAGAGATTAGACACCACTGACTTTCAACACTCAAACCTGAGCCAGTAGGCTCCCAAGACTCAGTCATTGATTATACAATATACCTGCAACACTTGATGGCAAGATCTGCAGAGAAATGGTCACACAGAAAACCTTCTTGAGATTAAAAAACAATACTCATTTTCAAGTGCTGGTGCTCAGCAGGACCTGATCAACAACAGGTAAAGGTAGCACAAATGCGTTAGTTCCAAGTTTTATTTTTCATGTTGGTGAAACACATAGCCACTTCTCAAGAGGCAGCATCTGTAGAGCTGTTACAAACACATTTTGTACTCTTAATACACCACAGATTTGGAAAAAGAACAAATAAAGCACAGGTTCTACACTGCACTTGGCCATACAAAGTATTACGTTACAGATAATTTAGAAATCTTTCAATTTTACATATACATTGCGTTGGCCATCACACAGCCTTCATGCACTATTTAGTTTTGGTGGTTTGTTTTTTTTTTCCTTTTTTTTTTTTTTTTAACAGTCAACACTGATTTTGGAAACTTCCTTGCTGAAAATGGTATTTTTCCCATTTTATACCACTTAAATGGTATTTACATAAGTGTGCAAATTGCTTTGAAAAATAGAAACAAACACTAACACATAATATACAGACAGCTTCCTCTATAGTTAAACATTTACTAAAAGGCAGTTAACATTCCTATCACACTTTCATTGCCTAAAATAGGAGAATAAGTTATATAAAATAGACCATCTTATTTTCAGACATTTTCATTTCAGATTTGGTCTTTGCAGCAACATTGCAATCATAGATTAAGATTCTATGCCTAAGATTCAGAGAAGCCCCATACAGTGGCAGCTTAGTATGTTCAGGTTTATCCCAGATTTTATACGTTTGGCACAAGGAAAAACAGAAAGTAATGGGGTTGTGGGGAAGACAGTCTTGCATTTGTTTGGGTTGGTTTTTTTTTTGTTTTTTTTTTTTTTTTGTGGCAATATGAAAAGTACGCTTTAAGAACTGAATGCATAAATTTTAATTTCTCTTTCAAGGGCCTGTTAGTGTTACAAGCACAGTTTAAATAAAGCCTGCAAGTTCTTTCACAGAAGCACACACAAGATTCACTATTTTTCTTATGCGTATCATCTTCTCAGATATATGCAACTGTTTACACATACGAAAAAGCAAACTCCTTGGGACCATTCAACAAAACTCATTTCAGAATTGGAAGCAGCAGGAAATGCTTGAAGAAAATTAGCTGGTGTTCCTAATGCTCCTACACATGCATTCTTTTTTTAGTACTTGCAATAAAGACTCCCCATAAAAAGTGCATGGTTCACCTTCATGAACAAACCCAGAAGGCAGAAGCTGAGTAAACAGAGTTGCTCCAGTGGTGAAAAAAGAAGAGTTACAGGAAAGTCTTGACAACCGTATTTCATGTACACCTGCAACCATCCTCAGGGAGAAACATCCTGTTTAGATTATTTTATAGAAGAGCAAAAGAAACTTCTATATGCATCATCAATAACAAATCCAAGATTATTTTATAATACAAAAAGATGAAACCGTTTTTTGAACACCCACTAAATTGAACGACTTTTACAGCAGCCCTGCCTGCAAACTGCACAACCCATCACAATGCTAGTGAGCGCCATCCACCCCAAGGAAAGTGAGTATTAGCCCTTTAAAAGTTTATTTTCATCATAATTATGTCTGACACTGATGTCAGACATCACATATGTATGTTAGGCATATGCTTGATATTTTTGAAGATGTCCAATTCCTTAAAATGGCAGAAATTGTAGCAACATTTAACACTGTGCTTTTGGTCTATTGTTTAATTGAACTTTGGGCATCATGTATCACACACAAATCCCTGATGGATTCCAAGAGATCTCACCCTAATGCAATCTTGATTTGGTTCTTCTGAAGAAACAGGCCACAGATACAGCTCTTAGTATGTCAACTTTTAAGCATAAAATGGTCAAACAAATTTAACACACTACAGAAGCTTGCAAAACACATGATGACTTGAAACCAACTAAAAATGAAGATACATTAAAATTTTGTTACTCTGGATCATGAACCAGTTTGAAAAATGCTCTTTGTAAGAGATAGCTGTTCTACACTTCAAAAATATGAAAGAATGAAATGTCTTCATAATATGTGTACTGATTAGTAAACAAACACTTTGGACACTCTTGAACTCAAACAAATCATTGAAACACTCCACTAAGTTTTTGTTAAACAGTGTCTTCAGAGCTTTATATTCAATGCACATTATCTGCTACCTTCAGTTTCTTTTCTGGCTATAGCATGCTTCCCAAACACCACTAAGAAAGGTTGTCCACTGTTTCCATTCCCAAGGTGGACATGACATACACTACGCACACGTTGATTTCAAGGTCAATAAAGCTCTTAACATGAAAGATGTGTGTGTATTTTTAGGCTTCAAATTAGTTCACTTAGTATTTTCCACATCCATGTCGATACTGCTCACAAAAAGTAAGGTAGTAAAATAATATTCTGCAGTGGAGTAAAAACATGTTGAAAATAAACTGAATGCTCCCCCTAGTGTTTATACTAGTGAAAAATCCTGCGTGACACAGGCTGCCTTTAATGATGTTAAACAGGAGAGAAATAGCCAGATGAATGATTGTACGTTTAACTCGGAAAACAATCACAAACATATTACTAGGACAAAATTTTGTTAGCTGCTGAAATCCAGGATTTAAAAATGTGTACCACTCTCCATATTCCAGTGCTTCTACGGTTTTGGTTTCTTTTAAACTGTGCTTTCAGTAAAAATTCATCTCAAATTTTTCCCATCAACTGCAGACAGAGCCCTGAGGAAGCTACCAGGTAAGAAATGAAGTCCAAAGATGTTTCAAGATGATAGGTGCAATGATGCTTTTTCTCCTGCATTGCACCCAGAAGCTGCCAAGTTAATATTAGCATTCCCATATCACAATTGCAATGAAGCTCTGATAAATCTGGTACCTTTGGATATTCTCAACATCACAATTAAGTCAGATATTTAAGACTACCTATGCAGTAGCTAACATAGTCCACCAGAATATTCATCCTCTTCCTCATCAGCATGAGAGCCCACTGCAGTTGGTCCTCTTGCTTTGTCTTGTGCAGCATTTGGTGATTTCTTCTTGATTCCACCTCCTGGGACCACCAAGGTAAGACCAAGCTTGGCATACTGACAATTACAAGAAAAGTTTAATTTCTGCACTATCACTGAAGTAACAACTTGCTGAGTTGCACTGCACAGAACTGACTGACACAATAAACATGTAGGAAACATTCAGTATAGAAAACCAATTGATGCTACTTTCAAAGTATATTTTTCCAGATTAGAATGAGCCTAACATTGGTTCATTTTTTCTCTCTCAAACATTCTGAGAATGGGATGCAAGATCCATATTGACACTGCTGATTATAGAATAATTTTGTCACACTCTTACAGCTTGTGTGTTTCAAGCTTTATGTAAAAAAGAAAATTCAGAATGCAGGTCTGCATACATTATCTAATAATGGTTCATGTATTAAGTCTTAAAAGTGTCTTTCAGTAAGACCTGTACTGTAATTTTTACTATTCAACATAATAACAAAGTAAAATTGGACAATACTGTTACAAAGTTTGGCACTGATAGATGTCTCTTTTACTTCACACCTTTCCTATCTATCAAAAAAATGTGGTGGGAAGGAGGGGCACAATCAACAGTGCCATCCTCTAGGCATCATATTTTGTAATGTTTATACTCTATCAGCTATATGATAATTCTGAGATAAAGCACAAGCAGCAAACTGTTTGGCCCTAAGGAACCAAACTGAAGAGAACTGATTTTTGGTCAACTTGTCAAACTTACACAGCAAATCTGTAACAAACCGCTCTTTCACCTAAGTCTTGTCATCATCGCAAAGGAACGATGATGTGGGAACTTACATTGTCAGGCAGCAAAGTGAAAGAAGACACAAAATTTCACAGGCACAGGGTAGATAAATCCATAGGAACTGCCTACTTACATCATTGTCCATGTATTTGAAGAGTGGCAAGTTACAGACTTCAGAAACTTGATCCTGATCTTGCTGGTCATAACCTTCTAAAAGTTGCTCTAGTGCTGCACAGTCTTCACTTCCATTAAATCCTGGTATACTGAAGGAAATTAAGAGTTTATTTAGGGCATTTCAGCAATCTACTTATGAATCTGATGGACTTCTTATTTCACAAAACTGTCTATAACCACTGTGATTTCTCCATGTACGCGGCTCATATCCATAAAATTAAACTTTTGGTAAGAGTAGTTTGCATGTTGAGAGCAAGACCAGAACCATAATCAAGATAAAAAGACAATATTAGAATTCTTCAATTTTTCCTCACTAGTCAATAAGCTTTTCCTCTACTTCACATACAGAAAAATTCTGTAATTAGTTTCTATATATAAAATACAAATTGAAGACTTAGAAAATAAGAGCAAGATGTTTAAGGACTGAACTAGAAAAATGATTTCTAAAACTGAAGTACAAATTAACTTAAACATATGTTCAAGTCATTTCACTAAAAACAATTTACGTAAAATATGTTGTTTCAGTATTTTGTTACTGAAGTCCTAATGAAAGCTGAAATCGAGACTTGCTGGGAAAGCCTCTGGAACCAGTGTTAAACACTAGTCCAGGCTCTGACAACAAAAAATTTTCTCCTACATGTGTAAAGAATGCCTTCTTCATTTCAATGTATTCAGCTGGACTACCTTCTGCTTTCTAAATTATATTTTGGTTCAATCACCTATTTTTTAACAAAGTCACAAAAAGTAGAAATCTTGCTTTTCCTCTTTGAGTGTATGATGAGAGCAAGATCCTCTAGGTCAACATAACCAGAAATGCAGTAATTCACGTGCTGCAAAATTTTCTTTAACAAAAACAGTCAGATTAATCTTTCCTTCAATCAAATTGCCATACTAGATAGTTTAATTGATTATACTGGGATGCTGCTATTGCACGTTTTGAGATTACATTCTGTATTTCCATCCTTAAACTGTAAAAAATTTAAAAATACAGTTAGAATTTCAACTTTTTAAGGGCTTCCATATATTGCAAAAAGACTCTGAAAAAATAAAATTCAGTTAGCAACATCCAGAAATGCCCACTTTTAATCCTAAACATGTGTTTATAGTAGTTAATCCCTTTTTCTTCCATTTGAAATAAAGACACACCCAAAGATATCAGTAAGTCAAGAATGTCAGTCATAACACACTCTGCTCAGCTTTTAACAAGGAAATAAAAAAGGGAAGAAATTCTAGTTTTCACCTCATTTCACCTGTCCCACATAACTAAGAATTATCATAATAATTACAGCTAAACCTGTTAAGAGAGAAAAAAAGATTCCCAAGAGCCTTATACCAGGGAATGCTATTATTGTCCTGCAAGTCAATCAAAGTAGAGGCTTACAATTTCTCCACCACATAAGAACAGATCAACATTAATGAAATATTCAGTTTAAAATTATAGGACTTGAAGGAGACTTACCTATAGCTTTCCCTCACACATCTTTCTGCGGCGACATAGTCATTTCTGTGTAGATGAACTAAGACTTGAGCAATAGTTTTCTAAATAAAAAAAAATCAACATGATGATTCTTTAGAAATTAACAATAAACTATGAGAAAAATATGGGACTACTAATATCTGCTGTGAAAAAGGGCATTACAACCCACAATGATTCTAAGATACTTACACAAAATAGAACAACACAGGGACAAAGTAATAAGCCATATCCTCAGCAAGTGTGAAATAGATGACCTCCTACAACATTGTAATGAACTCTAGCACCAAGTAACAGGTATTGTGGTTAGTTCTTTTTTTATAACATCTTTATTTTTTATGTGTTTGTTGTTTTTGACATCTCCTGTGGATAACAGCATCTTATCTTCAACTTTATAGTAGTGAAAAAAAGCACAGTTAGAAGTTGGGGAAACATGCACTACCACAAATTCTCATCATTTAGCAAGAAACTGATCCCTGAATCAAGAGGTACATACTGTCAGTCAGAGGTCAGCTGTCATTAGTTACCCAGAAAAACTTCATAAAATGCACTATTAGAAACTCTCTCCTAGAATTTACCTTATAGCATGTTGGGTAATTTTCAATTTCTTTATAAATACTTTTTTCCTTTTGAAGAGACAATGCAGCTTCATCTAATCTGAAAAAAAAAAAAAAGAAAACAAAAAAAACAAGAGTATCAGTGCTAGGAATATAGGGTAATGAACCTGAGGCTAATGAGGCTAATTACAAAGTGTAACTAATGCAATGGCAAGTCTACTGGAATAAGCAAGAACACAATTGAAAATCAGCAGATCTTACTAACAGAATAGATAAAGAAACATATAGTCAGTCATTCCTTTTGTATATATGCAGGTTAAGAACATCTCTGCTATTCACTCAGAGAAACCTAATTTTTCGTAACATTGTACAAGATTAACGCCTTGTTATGTACCCTAACAGATTTATGTCATGAAGTTACTATAAACAATCAGTAAATCTGATATCCATGAACTATCGATATTAAGTCATAGTAACTGCTTTTGAGCATCATATTAAACTCCTAAAAATTAGTAATAGCACTTGACTTATAAAGCAGCAGAGCAACCAAATCTTTCAGAAGCTATGTGGACTTGCTTTCACAGAAAGACCTTCTGTGAAAGCCTTTCTAACTTTTCTGACTACAATTCTACAGTGAAATAGTGTCTTTAAGTAGAATTAGAAAACAGACAATTTCTTAAAGGAACTACGTGTTTCAGCGAAGCAAGTCCAAGCTGAACTGCAGTCAAGTTTGGTGCTAGCAATTAACAGTTAAAATAAACTCCCACTGAGACACCAAGATACACTCTTCTTTAAGAAGTCCAGAATCAGACTGCTGCAAACAGATTTCTTTCCTGATGTTAGTCACCTAATTCTCCTGTTTTATATTCCACAGCTAAAAAAAGACTTTTAAGTACTACATATTACTGGTGGAAGAAAAAAAATAATTAACTCCTGAAGTAGTTTAAGCTGTGGTATATCCTTTCTAGCTTTTCAACAAACACAAAGCAAACAAAGCCTTACAGTCCACATTCTACTGTCTCAGAACGCAAAGCAGGTGGCTCCTGGATGAACATGGCATATCCCACAGAAACTGAATTTTAGTGTTAACTGCATCTCAAAGTAGAATTAAGTAACTGTATATAAACCAAACAACAGCAAGAAAAAAAAACTAAAATAAAATCACTATTAAAGATTCAATTACATTAAAAAAAAGGAGGCATAAAGCTGTACCTGCGTCCTCTGACTAGAAGTCTTGATGCCTTCCCTAGCATTTCTAATGCTTGCCGTAAGCGTTCTTCATTCTAGAAAAGAACAAAAAAAAACCTCACGCATTTGAATTTCATTCGCACAGAATTAAGACCACTAAACTTTAATCTAAGTATGTAATCTGTAAATTGTAACAACTGTTAATTATTATATCCACAGTTCACACCCAAGAGCAAAGTCACATCAAAGTCACAACCATACTTGCTAATCTGGAAACATGTGACCACTGACAATAAATAAGTATGCTAGTGTTGCAGCAAAAAGGCAAATCATCTGCTCACGGGATGGACAGAGCATCAAGCAAACTCTTCTTTGCCTTCAAAGAACTATTTTAGGCTCTGGGACTCAACAGCAGCCATGTTGCCTATCCTTTAGGCTGTCCAACAAAAGGCAGAAAACTTGACAACATACAAAATTCAGATTCAATCAAGTCCCAAACTGAGGAAAAGGCAAAGCAAACTGACTCCTAATTTTTATAATCTCCTTCTCTTCAGCTTTGTTACTCAGCCACATACGTGAAAAGGAGGAAAAATAATTTAGAACCTAACCATAAGCTTTTTACCTTTTTCTTTTAGCTTTTCTAACTTTATAACTGATCCTAATCACCAATTCATTCATCTTCATGTACTTTATCCTTGTGGGGGGAGGAGGGGAAGGGAACTTACTTCAAACACTGATGCTGCCTGCTGATAGAGCTGCACAGCCTTCTCCGGGCTCACATTTTCTATTAACCTGCAATAAACATAAGCCATTTCTCTTCTGATGAAATTAAAGCATTCTTTACCTAAAAGCATCAAAAGACAAGAAAGAATACCAGAGATACACCCACGCGCTGCATGCATTCTAGCCACCAACACGACAGACTTACTTTCCAGCCCGTTCCAGTGCAATTGCTGCTGTATCTGGTGTTCCATTCTCCAGGTACATCATACTGGCTTTCTCAATCAGCTGAACTGCTTCAGGGAGTCTCTGCATCTCCTGAAAAGCAATAGCCAGATGGATGTTCCTGTCAGGAACTGAGCTTATGTACAATGAAACAAATTGAAGCAAACTGTAATACCTTATTTATTAGGATTCTAACTTCTATTTACAAACTTGTAGAGCTAGTGAAATCACGTAAGGTTCACTTGTAAGTACCAAACTTTCATGTAAGGCATGTATTTGTGGCAGCTTGGAGCAGAAGCAGCATCACTCATCCATTAGCCTCTGACATTAGGCCCTCCCCTTTCCCTCTACAACAGAAAAAACATTTTACACCCCAATTACAAATGCGGCTTCCCTAACCAACTGAGATTATTGGGGAGGGAGGGGGGGGCGGGGAGAGGAGGCACACTATGAATCAACAGAAAAATCACCTCAATACACAATTTGGTTACCGGTGTCTCTCCCTTTTTCGTAAGGAAACGAACAGCAAGATA
>JANHGB010045257.1:38387-82666 GCA_026283785.1 Coracopsis vasa | reverse complement strand
TCACTCATTAGTAAATCTTGGTAATTGTCAGTAAAACATAATTTCAGTGTAGGTTATTTTATGTTTTCCTAGATCTGTCTTTGGACAGGACTGATTTAAGCTTTAGCAGGGCCCAGATCCATAGAAATGATGGGATGTTAGTTCTTCTGCTATAGAAGATAGCAAGATTCCCTATCTGTCTGAAACTTGTCATGACATAAAGAATCCTACACTTCTGACCCCTGTATTTCTCATGTGGAGGAGGGGGACAGGAGCAGGCCATCACATCTGCTGGGAAGGGAACCTGCTGGGAGGGACAGCAGGACTGTTGCTCAACAAATACATTCAAAATTTTACTTCAAATTGCAGAACTACCAAAAAACAAAAAAAAAATCCCTAAAATTAATATGTTGACAGTAGGTCTACTACGAAGTAATACAAGATCAAGTAATTTCCCATTTACTAGCCTGATTTAATAACTACGTTTGAAGTGAGTCAGGCTGCAGCTTAAATTTCTGGGTCCCTGCAGAGTGATAACTATCTTTGTGTTGCCATTGGAGCTAGGGCATTGCTTGGTTGGAGTGGTGTTAGGACCTTGTATTGGTATGTCCTGTGTATATTTGAGATTGTTCTCTAAAGCATGTTTTGAAATACTTTATACAGCGTATATGTGCAGAAGCAGAAAAAGGTTTTGTATAGAAATATTCAAAAGCAATGCGATAGCTAAAGAAAATAAAACAGAACTGCCAGAGCAATTAATCTTTGTGTCAATCAATGAAAATTCTAAGGGGTTATTAAGGGGTTTGTCTCAAAATTATTTTGCCCTTCATACTGTGATTATTGCATTTACATTTAAAGAAGTGAGAGAGTGAAGACGTAACAAATGCTGCATTATTATCTCTTTCTGTGAAGTATGAAAATATAGAAGATGATATCTTCATACCTATTAGGTCTTAAGGCTTTAGTGAGCTGTGCCAATAGGATACCTGCCAATAGGATATTCTCTTAGTCCATATTCATTTTCTTTTGTCCTGAGATTGTTGGTTTATTGCTTTCTGTGTTCCGGGAATATAGACAGTAAGGCTCCACATGACTTTTAAATGTTGTGTGTCTCTCTGTCACTCTGACAAACATGGGAAAGTGTTCATTTTATTTATTTCCCTAAAAGAAGTGAAGAACAAATTATAATACTGGAAATGTATACTCTGAGCAGCACCAAATTAACCTTTTATTTGTGAATCAAATAAATGAAAATGTATCAAGACTTTTAATTTACTGATTTTAAAAAAATGCTTTTCGAAATGCTATTGCACCGACAAATTAACATGTTTGTTTTTACTTTGTAACTGTAGTACATTTACTCCTAAAATGCAAGGCAGACGGATGGGGACTTCAGGGAGAATCACTAAGAGCACAAGTGTGAGTGGAGAGATGTATAAGCTGGAGCACAATGACGGGAGTCAGTCAGACACAGCTGTCGGCATGGTTGGAACAGGTGGGAAGAAAAGGCGTTCCAGCTTTAGTGCCAAAGTGGTTGCCATAGTGTCTCGAAGGAGCAGAAGCACATCTCAACTTAGCCAAACAGGTGAGTGAGATACATGCTCTTCGGAAATAGGACCTTCACCAAAAGTGGTTATTTCATCCGTGGCATCTGTGTTACATGTATAAGGATATAGATCACTCAGGAGATAAGATTTTCCAGCTGTGAATAAATTTCTAAGATATTAATTTGCTTAGATGTCTGCAAGAAACAATATACTAATGCTTTTTAGAATATGTACCATAAAAACTTTCTGTCCTGATCAATGAAAAATCTTCTTATTGCTTCAAAGCCTTGGTAGGCTTTGAAGGTAGGCAAGGAAATGCAAAAACAAGCATGTGGGTTTGAACAGTAGATAATGGCTCGACTGAGCAGATTTTTATGTATATGGAATTTCTTCTAGCACAAGAGTTGAGTACAAATGGTGGAATTGAAATCTGAGCAAATGAATGGCAGTTATATAACTTGAATAATAGGTTGTACCTGTAGTGGCAATAAATGTTTTCAAAAACTTCCTTTGATTTCTTAGTCAAGATTAAATCCAATATTTTTTCTTAAAAACAACAGTGGCAATTTGGGGTCAGTGATTTCAGATAAATTAGATGGCAGCATGATGCTTCATTAGGAACATAAGACTTCCAATTCTTTTTTGCGTCTCCAGAAATCTTAAAAGCTTCATATCTGCATAGCCTGAGGGAACAAAAGCTCATGCTGAAAGATACAAAAGGAAAAAAACCCAAACTGTTTTAAAGTCCCCGTTCTGCTCCTATTGAACCCCAGTGAAGACTTTTGCTCTTGTCTTCAGTGGGAGCAGGATCTGGCCTAGGGGGGTTTTCTTACTAAAAGAAGTAAAAGAAAGAGTAAAAGCTTCAGCCTATCATAGAACGCATATGCACACATATTGCAGCAATCCTCTCACATAGTCAGGGCAATCTAAACTAAGGTAAGTAACAATATTGGTTTCTTATGTCATCAACTATCTTACCCTTTTACCTTGCTTTTCTTTTGTTGCCAGATGAGCAGTAGAAGTGATTCTTTCAAATGTGAAGTTTGGTCAGCATTAACAAAAAAGATTGTGAATAACTTTTCTACACGACTCATTTATGAATTTTGAGCCAGAAAGAATATTTTCATGTACTTGGACTAAATGATAGATGTAGTAGGTGTCTTTGAAGCCCAGAACTATAATTGATATTGTGTTGCTCAAAAATTCACACTGCCTGAATATTATTTATACAGGAAGATGGTAATTTAGATGCATCAGAATCAATGACATGCTCTTAAAGTAATAAAAAGTGTAACTGTACTACAGAAAGGATTTTAGGTTGGTGTTTTACTCCACTTACTATAAAGAAAATACTTCAAGTATTCTCCAGAATGTTTTCGTGGTTTGATCTAGCATTCCTTTTAACTCCTAAATGTCATTGAAATAGGAATTGCCATGACAGAGCAAATCTTTGTTCCATCCTACTCAGTAGTGCAGCTCTGACCAGGAACCAGGGCTGTATGCCTAAAAGGAAGGCATAGGGGGCTACTAAACATTTACCTTGCATGAACCCTAACTCAGTGAAGTTAGTAAATAACTTAAAATCTAAACTGTGACTTTGAAACACTTTTCTGCATTATCTGTTTAAAGCTCAGATGTTCCCCTTCATCATGGAAAGATACTCCAGCTCTCCAAATTTTGCTTGGTGTAAATTTCAAAGCGATGGGAATTTTGCAAGGAACGGCACACCTAAAGTTATAACGAAACTCAAACAGCAAATCAAATATGAAAAGTATGATCATGTATTATTTATGATTGTAAAACAGAGTTGAGAGTGATATTTACTTTGCCTTTCCATGGCTCAGGCAAACAGTACTATCTGTGGTATAAGCAGAGCAAATAGAATGTGCCATGTTTTATCAGTCACGATTTTGTTAATTAAATTATGTCACAGATCACTGAGTTGAATTAATACTTTTTTTTGAGCAATATGCACATGACACTTGATAGTTTTTTTGCTGGAGAGTAGATACTAATGCTCTAAATCAGGCACCTTCTTTCCTTCCTTCCTGTAGCGTACAAGAGGGAAGGAGAAATCTGAAAAGGTCTAATTCATTTTAATGTGTTATGCCTAAGTATCTTAGTAATGTCTCCACTACTGAGATTTAAAACAAAAATCTGTTTTGACGGTATAATATAAACAAGGTCCTTAAAATTGATGTTGTGAAAATCAGTTCTAACAGCCAAATTCTAAGTTTTAAAACTGGTGTGGAGGTGTACAGGCCTCCAAAAAATGGTGTCAGGTATGAACTTCTGTTATAGATCTTCAGCAACTGAAGGTATGCTGTCGACACAGAGCAGGTATTTTAAAGGAAGTATAAAAAATACAGAAATGTATGTGCAGCCTCCATGGTTTTTCCTGTCTTTGTCAGTTTGAATTTTTTTCCTATGATTTGTGTGATTGGAAGTCAGGTCTGCGTGACATAATACAGTCCTTTGTTTCTGAAAACTCAGAAAAGAAGAAATAAAACAAAATGTCAGATATTTCTTGAAAATTGGAGCTTCCATGTTTTTGTGGAACATGTAGACCTGAAATTCTGGCTTACTACTGTCTTCAAAACCAGTAAAATTAATTTCCATCTTGCTTGTTTTCATTTGAAGAAATTGTCAATAAGGGCTGAATTTTACTTTCTGTGAGTAATTCTTGCTTTTAGCATACTCTACAAGTTTAATCTTATATAAAAATAGAAGTGATGTGTATGAAACTGCTACTAGGTAGCTATTATTTCTAAGATTTTATTGTCTTTTCAATTGAAAAAAGGAATGTGTGTGTGTGAGCCTGTGCATGCACGTATGGGTCTATACATACACACACGGACCACTTTGCATACATGGGGCAGATCCACTTGCATCTTAGATTTAGAAAGGGCCAGTAATCCCATTATTTTGTGCAGCCTTTTTCAGTGCTGTTGGAAATATTTATGCTGAATATGTGCCTTACAAGATTGTCAGTGAAAGAATCGGGCTTTATTTTTGTGTAAATCTGCAAGGAAAAGTGTCTTTCTGCTGCACCTTCTTTTTGATTGTGTTCAAGATTTCATAATACTTTTAATAAGTGTTCATTGAAATAATAACGAAATCCTTACTGTGCTTTGTTCATTGTGCCCACAAATTGGATAGATTTTATAGTTCATCAAAAAAAGCTTGTAATCTTCTGGCAGTATTTCTAATGGAAATCCAGCTCTGCTATCACAGTTAAAAAGAAGAAAAGAAAAAGGAAAAGGAAAAAAAAAATAAAAATGAGAAGCAAAGCCCTCAGAAAGACCACGGAAGAATGAAAATAGCTCCAGGCATATTCAGTAAAATTTCAGTTGTAGTCCAACTTTCCTAGCTTTCTTTGCAAGCCTATATTTTTGTATATAGATATATACATATATAAAAATCAAATATATAACTGCAGATTTTCTGAATAATTACAGGATCTAAACTTTAAATCGTAGGAGAATTACAGGAAAACAGATTATGATAGGAAAGCATCATCTATTGTTCTGATTTTGTGATACTGCACTTTATTGCCCTAAAGATACTCTTATATTAGTTCCCAACCACTAAGTGATTGAGGGCAGTATTGATCCCTGCATTTTGATTTGGGGTCCTGGGTTTGTTTTTAAAGAGATAAAAACTGCTGACGTAGGATGAAAGAATTTTGTTACAGAATTTGTACCATAAATAGAGACATAATAATGCATTTCAAAGTGGATGTAGGTAATGGTCACCAGTGAGATCAGTTCTGGAGAATAAAAGAAGCTCAATCTCAAATAAACAGAAGTATTCTCATTCCTAGATCCCTCTCAGTTCTCCTGGTGCATGCAGAGGTATGCCTTAGGAATGTGAAAGGGTTCCATCCTTTTACTTTCTAACCCCTGGTCAGCAGCTGGAGGTTTAGAAAGGTCATCTGCTAGTAGGAACATGCTTCTCTTGTTCTTTTTAAGTGCTAACAGTGCTTAGCAACCATTCTGATACAATATCTTCACCATCTTGTTATCAGAGGTTTGGTAGTGCCACATCTTTATGACATACTCAGCCTGACGCAGTTGTCTGCTGAGTCAGCAAGACAGATTTTTCTCTTTAAGGCAAATGGAAGGATGGCTGGCTGTGGTTTTGTTTGTTTTAAAAGAAGGACTTAAAGGAATTTTGTTCTTTATCTGCGCCACTTCTGATGACTTTCCTGTCAAAAGCATTGACAGCAAGCATTTCAAAGGAGTTACAAAATAGTTTGGGAATGTTTACTTAAGATATCCAAAACATACTAAACAGTACAGGTAGAAAGACTGAAAATAACAGCTTTGAGATAAATACGAACAAAACTACCAGAGAGGCAACTGGTGAGCCTTTTGAGACATGGGCTCTAGTTTCTTTTACAAATCTTAGTTCTTTGAGACTACTTTTGTTTTCCAAGATGCTCAACACCATTGATGTCAGTATTCTTAGTAGTTTTCCATTAACGTTGCTTGAGAAATATTAGTGATCTCATGTAAGAGAAAGATGAGACTTTGAATGTATATTGTTCCCGTTACTGGTTCAAAAGAGTTCACCTTCTGAGACTGATCTTAAGAAGGCTTTCTCTTATGGTTTCATTGGATAACCGAAGTTTAGGTGAATGTTTAGAAAAGACAACCCCGTCATTATACAAATTGTTCTTCAGTGATGGAGAGTATGATGGTTCACTGGAAGTACTTCATGACTGTTAGCAAGCACAACTGTGATGTGGTAAAAATAACACTGCCTGGGAAACACGGAAATTAATCAGAGTAAAGCAGTCTTTCAGGCTCAGAACTACAGCATTTCAGAGTAGACACTGCTAGGAAAAAATAAATCTCAGGTTTTCATTCTCATAATCTTTGGGAATACTAGCAGAGAGAATTTTCTGTCCATCCTTGTAGTAATTTTATGATGCAGCAAGAGGTTTCATGCAGGTCTAGATAGTACAGACAGATAAAGCAGATAATAAATCAGAAGTAAAATATGCTAGAGGGTGGAGGCCTTTGGGATAAGGAGGTGTTGTTTGTTTTCTTTCTTGAGAAAGCCATTGCTTCTTTTCATGATTTTATTACTTTTTCACAACCTTTTCTTACAGTGGGCAGGCTTTTTTTTTTTTTCCACAACTCATTTTAATTGTCTGAGTTTCAATTATAAACAATGAAAAAGCTGCATTTCTAAGCATGATTCTTTTAACTCATAACATTTTTTCATATATTTTATTATGTTTGTGAAAGAAATTGTGTTTATTTAAAAATTACATTTTTTTGATAAGAAAGCTGAGTGGTAGACAAAAGTTCAAAAAACTTATCTAGATTTCAATAAATCATCTCTAAATTATTAAACTGGGTGGAAAGCATGGGTATTGGTAAGGAATTGTGGATGTCAGGAGCAAACTTGTTAGAAGGCAGGCATCAGCTGGTTTTATTAAAACAAGAGCAGGGAGTGCTTACTGACTTTTTTAGAATGAAAAGCACAGGCAGATCTTGTTAATATTTTAATGAGAGATAGTGTGTATGCTGATAGAATGTTCTGATGATACTGATTTGGAAAATATGTTGGTTCCAGGTGATACAGAGGAAGGACTGATGAACTTGAGGACTAGAGTAGTAGAACTCAGATAAAATGTGATAATGCAGATTGCAAGATCATTCCTTTCAGAATGACTAATGAAAATTTCCAGCTGCAGTCTGGGAGCTCTGTTATCTAGAAAAAACAGGAGGAGGAGGAAGACATGGATATAATAAAAATCACAGGCTGAATGTAAGCTATGTGTAAGTATCTGGCCAGGGAAAAGGCAAATTCTATCCTGGGTGCATCAGGTAAGATGTTCCCTTGGAGAGCTATGAAAATGTTAACATCACTGAATGAGGCACAGCTGACAGCTCACCTGGAATACTGGTCACTCAGCATTCAAGAAAATGAGTGCTGGATTTCTGTGGGAATTGAGACCCTGAAGGATTATTTAGTGCCTGATTTGTTCAGCCTATAAAAATGAAGGCTGAACATGGATATGATTATTCTGTACGAATGCCATGAGAGTAAACATCTAAAAGTAGAAGAGTTTTTGAGGCTAAAGGGCAACACCATCAAAAACTGTGGTATAAGAACAGTTATAAATTATGAATAAATTTTGTATTTGTCTTGAAATTACCGTAAAGTTTCTATCAGTAGAGACAGAAAGGTATCTTAAACGTCTCAAAGCATTTAACACACTACGGACAAAAGAGCACTTTGGGGGGTTTTATCTAATATAATATCCCATTGCTGTGTTCATAGGATTTCTTTTCTGATGTTCTTTTTTGTTGCCATCTCCTGTTCATCCAGCTGAAATGCTACGATCTCAACTTTTCTAATGTAGATTCAGAAAATTATCTTGAGAGTTGGAATTCCCATGAGTTTACAGCTGTGCAGTTACTCCACAGGTTTAGTTTAGTCTTCTGTAATTCACTGTGTTGTAGAGGAGAATTTTCAAGTATTTGCTGGCATCGGGCATTCATCTCTTCGAGGATACCTACCATTTACACATGAGCTTCCTTACCTACAGATACCTCTGTTTTGTTATCTGAAGTCTGCACACTTTGCAAGTATTTTTCTTAATGTCAGACTGTGTGTCCCTGACAAGTAACTTTCTGCAGCCTAGCAGAAGTGTGGTGCCCTGTCCTCCAGCTCACTCATTAGCCTTGTTTTGCTGTTCAGTATTATCTCTGTGAGACTCCTTCCTATCCTGTCCGCTTTGTTGTTTTTCCCAGGGCAGGCCATTAGCGCTTGCTCTGCGTCTTTGTGGTGATCTGTGAGGACAATGGCTCTGTTGCGCAAAAAGAAGGATGGAGGGAAATTGACATTAAATAGATTTTTCTTTTCAGCCAAGCTAAAAAAAGTCTGTAGTGCTGCAGCAGGGTTCGTTAGGGAGGGAGGCAGGATCTGGGCTCTAAACTTAACTGACAACCTGGCAGCAAAACGCTGTCCCCTGAAGCCAGCAAAAGCTTCATAGAGGTCCTGCATACACTCAAATGTTTATACAGCAGGAGGGGGAAACGAGCAAATGGATAAAGAAGAATATTGCAAACAAAGAAAAAGACCTGATTATTTTTGTAAGAGGAGCTCTTTGTTCTAGTAATGATACTTAATTCCGTGAAACTGTTGAGTGAATGTAAGCGTGTTCTCTTTTATTTACCATTGCCGTCTAGCTGAGGAATTCACTACCCTGAATAGAAACATAATTCAGTTCCAGTTACTCATCTTCCAAAAGATTTCCTAATAAGGGCTAGTATTTTCAAACAATATCCTGGTGCTCTGCTGAGTTTGTGTTACATGTGGCTTTTCTCCTTTTCCATGAAATATAAATTTTGACTGCCTTCTGTTATGTGGCTGGTTGACTTGTACCCAAAAGTATTCATTTGCTTTCCTATTTGCAATTTTTACCTAGATTATTTTTAACAGAGATATAACTGCAGTAATAACAGTAGTTTGGGCTATTTCTTATATATAAGTAGCATGGTGTTTCGGAGAATTTACTGCTTTCCAAAAGTATAATCTTGATTTTAGCTAGCTGTGTCATACATATCTTGTAGAACTATAATTTCAATGTCAAATGTATTTAATAAGTGTAGCTTTGGTATATTTCTATTGTACTTTTTATGAAATGTTTTATAAAAATACCTACTGGTAATTCTGACTATATTTAACTGAGCTGTGTTTGAAGACAATTTTTATTTGCTTTTTTATTCGATTCACACTGTGTTCGCAAGTTTTACTTTGTGCAAGTAAAAACACTAAGTTGAAATAATATCAAAGTTATGACAGAAAAAGCAAATAGAGTGATGCCAAAGTACTATCAAGAGTGAGAAAAAAAGTCTACTTATCTTCACATTAAACATTTCTGCATAAATGCCCACCTGTAAGAGAATGTCAGCCTTAAACTTGAATTTTATTACTCTTCATGTACTTCTTGCCTGATGGGGTCCACAGCTTGTGGCTTTCTTAAACTTGTGGAATTATCTAGAAAGGCTTAAAATACCTGCAGTCATCCAGAGGAAGAATGCTCTCATTCTGTGGTACAGGAATGAATTCCTGTCTCACAGAAGAAAAAAGTCCCCTTTGTTTAGAATCAGAGGATCTGGCTTAATTTTAGTAGACCTGAAATTACTTTTATTTCCTTTCCAAAGCAGTCTTTTCCTTAACTGACATAAGCTTTAATCTTTCTTTGAATGAGATAGCCTGCTCAGCATGGCACAACTCGTTCAATTTTTAAGCATTTATTTGGGAGCTCAAGCTATCTAGTTTAAAACTTGAAAGAATAGAAATAAAACTGGGAAGAACAGAAATAACTGGATCTGCACAGGGCTTTTCCAAGTATGAAGGGGGGGGGCAGAACTGTCTTGTCGTATACAATCATCTACTCAAATGGCTGCTCAAGATGTCACAGGTTTTTTGTTGTATTTTGCAGTTTCTCACACTATGGCCTTTTTCCTGATACTTTTAATAACTGTAACACACTTTCAAAGAGCAGATCAAAATATTTTGTAGAAAGAGAACTTTGAAATCTGGCCAGTACATTATAGTATTTCTTACAAACCATTCATGGTATTATTTTTCTCAAGTAACTGAAGAATTTGCAATAATGTAAAAGATATTTTTTAACCATTCTTAATTTTTCCACGCAAACACAGAACTGAATTTTTCTTTTCACTTTTTCTTTTACAGATCACCTTTAATATTTTGCTTGCTTCAGTGTAGTTACAGTCAAGACAAAGTAGGTCTTTGCATCTAAATATGGGCAGAGACTCTTTGAATCCAGCACAGTATTTCAAACACAAGTATCATATCTCTAAATCCATTAGGGGCGAGAAACTACTTAATCCTGAATCTTTTATAAAATAGTTTTATTAAAAAAAAAAATGTTTTGACTTTTTAAGATATTGAAGGGTTTTTTTTCTGCAAAGTTTATAAAGGTGTTTTAATCATACATTTGATGGTAAGGTAGCAGTGGGCTGAGTTTAAAGAAAGTGGAGTTAGCTGCATGCAAAGATTCAAAGGCAGTATTTCAGTCTTGTTTAGCAGTTTACCTGTAATGTGAAGATGGGCTTTGAGGGATTTTTCAGTGTTTTTGTTGGCTAGAAATAGAACTGCTAGCAACAGAATCCAAATGAAAAGCAGTGAATGTAACCTAAGACAAAAAGAGGATCAAGTGTCTTTAAGGGATTTTCAAGGTTAATAATGATAATAAGGATAACAATAAAGCTTGCTGCTTTTATTGCAGCTGATGATGTTAATGTCTATAAAAAATCTGTATGCATATCTATATAGAGTCTGCAATGCAGATAATGCCCCCTTAGATACTCTGAATTGTGTGTCGTAAGGAATGAAATACGCAGAACTCAAATTATGAAAAAAAATGTTCCTGGGTTTTTTTTTAAATAATTTTCAAGGCTTTTGGCAGTTCATAAGTTGGATGAAAAATGATATGAAATCTATCAGCTTATGGTGTCTATCTTGAAAGGACACAATTCAGCTTGACTATTTCCCTAAATATGAAGAAACATGAATGATATTTTAAAACAAAATGCAGACAGCATCAGATAGAGCAGGTATCAGTTCACAAAACACTTCAGTGTTGCTGAATCTCCCTTATTATTTCTACCTTTTTTCTTTTTTTTTTTTTTCCCTAATAAAATATTTAGCTGGAAAATTGCACCCAGCTTTGCAAAGCCATTTTGGTACATGGTTGCCCCATGTGGGAGCTCTGCATGCAAATAGGTAAGAGTCAGGGCAACAGCCACCCTGTGTGCAGCATGTCTTCTCTCTGAGCACACCTGAGGTACAGTCCTAAAAGCAACTCCCTCCTCCAATACTTTCTACAGATCATGAAGGTATCAGCTGACTGAGACCCAGATAACAACAGCATTGCAGGACAGGAGAGGATATATCATAAAAGAGGCCAGTCACTGGCCCCGTTCCCACATGCATCTCTGGCAGCATATCTGCTAAGCAGGGCTATTGGCCAGTCCAGTGTTGACTTTGTTTCCAAGAAGAGAAGGAGCAGCAGTCTAATGTAAGCAGTGTGACAAAGGAGTTTGATCTCTGATTGCATAACTTTTATTGCCCAGAGTCCACTTCATACTTTAGATGGCATATAAATTAAATTAACGTAAGTAATAACCAATTTGGCAAGTCTTAAAGTAGAACGAAGATAGAAGAGATGAAAACAAGCACGTTGTATTACTTGCTAGTTCAAGTTTGCTTCCTGACAACCAATCCAGTATACAAAGAGATGGGAAAAAAGGGATTGAGGTATTCAGTGAATTTCTTCTTCTTCAGGACAAAGCTAGGCACTTCACTGGCATCCACTTGCACTTCATGTATAAACGCTTCTCATGAGCACTGGGGGTTATCCCATGAAAATGATTTCTCTCTATGCATGTGAATGACTTTCCTCAGAATATACCAGGCGTGATTTCTTTTTAAGGAATTTGGTCAGAGACTAGTGAGAATTTAAGGGAGGTTTTGTCTTTGAATATGATTTTTTATTTTTACACTATCTATCTTTTTCTTTTGTACATGTACTGGTATTTCAAGTGTTTAAATAAAACTGCAGTGATTTTTAGCCACTCCATTTGACTTGCCACTTTGTTGCATCTGCTAGATTTTCTCCAAATTGTCAAGAAAAGACAAAGGAAAGAAACAGCTCACTAAGTCAGAGAGGTTGGGATCTCTAAGTAAATGTGCACATGCTGTCAAAGTGAAAATATTTTTATCAGCTGTGGCATATGTTTACAGTTTCATCAGCATTTTTAATATTATGCCGAATTTTCTATAGTTTGATATGCATGTGATTTTGAGAGTGTGATGGTAATATGACTTCCAGAAGGAGACCAATAGTGTAAGATGTTAAGTTTGTTTAAATCTGTATTGATTTCTATTGCATTGTTGGGTGCAATGTATATCAGTTGTTTCGCTTAACTTACTCTGAGTAAGGCCTGAAAATACTGTGCAATATTGAAGTTGAATTACTATTTCCTGTTGTACAGAACTCAATATAGTTACTTACTTAGACCTCAGTAAACCTAATATATTGCCTGTATATATCCTCAGGTCTCTGTTGGAAGGTTCATCCCTGAACTTCCTTGAATTTACTAAAATTTGACAATTGTTTAGATTTTTTCAGGCTGAAGTCTACAAATATTTAACTGCAGTGTCATAGACTTAAAACATTCAAAGTACTGAAAGAGTAAACTAGAGGGCTGTTTCTTTTTTTGATGATGATCTGTGGTGTATTTCTCCTCATAACTTACCTGAGAATTGCTTTGCAATTACATAGTATTTGTAAAAGTCCTTGATGCTCACAAACAGACGCTCATACAGAGTTTATTTCATTTACCGATATAGTCATTTTTCGTATTGCAAAACTAGAGTTTCTGATGCCTGATAGCTTCAAAAGTGTTGCTGTACAAGAAATCTTAGAAATGAGATGTTTTTCTTCTGGGAAGCTCTAGATGTCTGGCAATCCCAGCAGAAATTCCTTGTGTGATGGAAGCTTGACTAGTCAGAATTGCCCACGCATTCCTGCTAGCTTCTGAAAAATGCAAGATTGGATATTACTGAAGAAAGAAACCAATCACAAGAGTCTGTATGAGGAGGCAATGTGAGATACTGCCTCTTTGCACTGTCAGTGCAGAAGACAAACCGCTTCACTCTCCTTTGAGCATTCGTGCTGCCTCCTCTCCTGTTTCATCATGGCTTACAGCTCCCAAGTGCGGTCAGACAATAAGCATTCAAGTTGTTTAATGCTAAGCCTAGAGGAAGCAGTTGTCTTTCTGCTTTACCTTACATCTGTGATTTATGAAGCACAGGAGTTTTGTGGTTAGGTAGAGATAGAGTGGCTGCCCAAAACAAGACACCCAGTTTCTGGCTTTTTGAAGCTTGGATTAACTGGGTAACTTCAATTTTAAATGATGCTTGTAAAATACCAGTGTGAAACACTATTGAAAGTTGGTGGGTTTAATGGTGGCTTTTGTGTCTTTGGGATAAAAATCAGTGTCTTGGGAATCCATTTATTTGTAATGATTTCTCTGGTCTCAGAACAGAATTTTGTCAGATTGACGAATTATCTTAGCTCAGGTACATGCAAATGGATTTGCTGTTTATAAAACAGATTCAAATATCCAAAAAGCTCTCCCAGGGAGCAATCTCAGCTGTTTTGATTAGCTTTGCTTTTACATGGCTGCTGATGGCTTTATTTATAGCTCTGCTGTTTGATTACATTTGATGATATGAAGTGTTCTCTGTCAGAGTGTGGCTAGACTGTAACACTGAATTAGGTATGGATGTGACCTAGGATTTATGTATAAAAGTAAATCAGTTTTACCCATCACTCTTGCTTTGAAAATTATCCTACTAACCATCTTTTCTCCTGCCTGAGCAGCTATTTTCTAGAGTTCACGGTCAGGGCAGGGTGAGGGGATTTCTTTGACAAGGCTCATATGCTTTCTTCAGTCTGGGCTCCAAAATGACTAAAATGTTAATGGGGGAAGATGTTCTAGGGGCATTGAAAATAAACTCCAGGATATATACACAATGGGGTTGGCTTGGTTTTTGCATACTAAAAGTGTTCTGTTGCAGTTTAGTATTAATGGTTAGGAAAGGAATAATTTACCAGGAAAACATTTTGAGGAAGTCAGATGTCTTCACCTTAGAAGCATATCAGGTTAAGAACCTGGTTCTTCTGCGTTGGTGAAGGTGCTCCACAGCTCTGTGAAGTGGTCAATTCAGAGAGGTCACACACAGTATCCGATTAATCCGGGAACAGACTCTTTCTCTGGAGCCTCAGTAATGTCCCTTGTGAGGCACAACCACTCCAAGAGCTGGGCATGACAGAACCAAGTTGCATTTGTATTGCACTTACTTCTCCAGTGAAAAAGCTCACAGATCTGGCAACAGGCTCATACCACAGCAAGAAGAGAGCTGTCATCCCCGGTATGTGTTGGAACAGGCAATTTTGATGTATTTTATGAAAGGTCTATGGATCCAGGTCAGGACTTATCTCTTAACAGATGAAACATTGTCACTGACAAGGGAATCCAGGAGGAAAAGTGACTGAAAAGGTGACATAGAAACTGTGGTGGGTTTGAATAGCAGCTCACAGTTTAACAGCACTTATGTAGATGCAAATATTGTTTTATTTATTTTTGTTCAGGCAGCATTTTTATGCTCTGTGCCTGGGTACAGGCCTTTACATTATACTGTGCTTCAAGGGGAGAGACATGTTTATGGCCAACTTGGGAACAACGGCAAGAAGTGTGAGGGGATCCCAAGTTCCCATATTAGCCAAGGTTCAGGCTCTCCCTGAAGTAATTCTCTACCTCATAAGTGGTTTCTCTCTTTTGCTCGGTCGATTGCTCAGCATCCATAAGAGCAGCAGGATTTGGTTGCAGATGTAAAACCATCTAAGGGTTTTCTAAGTCTGTGTGTGAATGGTAATCAAGAGTTACATATGTGTCTGTATCTATTTTATATTTTTTATTAATTGCTTGCATGAAGGGAGCCATTATTTATATAAAGAACAGTGAGATTGTCAGCCTCGGAAGAAAAGTCCTGCATGAAAAGCATTCAATAAGTCCATTGTTTAATTGTTTTAAATGTGATCATATCAGAAGAAATAAGGGAAGGAATTTTTATGCCTGATGGTCTCCTTAAATATCTTACCTTTTCTGGTAAGCAAATGTCATCATCAAAACTAACACTATGTAATTGATATAAATCTTTCCAGTCAAACCAAAAATTGAATAACTGTGTGGATGGAAACAAGAGTGAATTGTAATTTTATTGTAACTCTAATTAGCTGTGCTCTTAGCACAACTGTCATGATTCAAGCCTTTCATACCTTGTCATCAATCAAGCAGAGTATGTAATAACAGCATTGTCCTGTGATACCTTGTTTATGATGAAAATGTAAGTACTTTCACTCATAATATTATTCTTTTTTTTAGCGTACCATTAACAAAACTATTCCTTTTTTTCTGTTATGTGACACTGTCAGTTTCTACAAGCTGGAAATGTGATCTTGCTTTTTGTCTTCAAAAGGCAAAGAGCACAGCAAGTCATTGTGCTGCTGTTCATCTAGTGCTGCTGTGTGTTTGGTGGTGGTATGGTGAGCTATCTTAGTTTTACTGGGGGCGGAATAACTTTTGAATGTTAATACTTTTATTCATACTGTGCTTTTTTACTATCGTATTAATATTGCTTTTCATATATAATTGCAAATAGTCTGTTGCTGAAAGGGAAAACATATTTGGACAACATGAATTTTAGTTGAGTTAAAAGTGAGGAGTAGAAACAGTGAGGCAAGTCCAGTGTCCAGCTGGATCAATGATTGGACCCAAAAGAAGGGCTGAATGATGCCAGGTTAGGGTGAAAGATGTGGCATCTCCTGACTTTCCTCTCCTCTTTTACACTATCTGTGTTCACATGGTACACATCACTACAGTATTGGCAGTACTTATAATAGAAGCCATGTGCTACGGAGAAGTAGGATCGTCAGTGTGTTATAAGAGAACTATGAGTTAAATGAAGTTGCAAAATAGAGAAATGAACTTTGATGCTTTACATCACAGCATTTCTTTTTCACTTAAAGACCTTCCTTCTTCCCATATGCATGCTAATCAGCGTGTGACATACAGAGGTAGTTTCTCTTACTGCATAAAAAGTTCTCTTTGTTGGTGGCATATACTTAGTTTTAAGAAATCAGTTGCTCTTAAGAGCTTGGTTTTGAAAAATCTCGTTGATTTCCAGGCTCAAGAATTTGGTATCTCGGTATGACTGTTCTGTAGGATAAATGGATGACCTTTTGCAGATTGTTTTTTTCTGTTTATTGTCCAAAGTTTTCCATCCTGTTCAGAGTTGCAGTAGCAGTATAGCAGTAATTTTGCAATTCCAACTGGAGCAAGAACTGCTATGGCTGCTATGTAAACATGTACTGTTGAACTTCGCTTTGTAGTGCGATTTATTATATACATTCTATTTTTATGTTCTGACTTTTATAGTTCATGTCAGAGCTCTTTAATAGTAGCAACAGTTCTTTGTTCTTTGCATTCTTGGCAGTCATAGACCTTAAAGCATTTTACAAAGGAGCGGTAAGTGCCATCGTCCCATTTGAGGAGCAAACTCCAGGACTGGAAGTGACCTACTGAAACTCACACAGTCTGCAGAAGAGTCAAGACTTCCAAAAAACTGATGACTGTAATTACTTGATTAAAAATTGTTTCTGACTGTTTAAAGTACCTAGGGGCTCGTTATAAGAGATACAGTAATCTCACTGAAATGGTGATGGAAAAGAAACAGCCCTGAGCGCCCACAGAGTGTGTGCTTGTGTGTGTGAGCATGTGTGGAATCTTTAGTTAGGAGTATTGTTTTAAGCAAACATTCTGTGGGATCTTAAATGGCCATATATTAAAATGCATAATGTTTACAATACAAACTAGGACAGTGTTGGCTTTCTTGAAATTTGAATCTATGGCTAAAAGCAATATGCTTGACCCCCACACCGTTTTATAGTAGGACTCACCTCTGTGCTGCTAGGATGTAATGTGAGCTGTGCATGCATTCATCCTTGCCTTCATCTAGCATCTTCATTTCTTGTGTCTTCTTAGTAAGAATACTTTATTTGAGGGAGTTCAGTTAAATACTCTACCAGGAAGGACTCGCTGTGAAGGTTAATACAATAGATTGTTCTCTCCAGTGTAAAATTAGCTAAATGAGCAAGTAGTGGCACTTGATTGCTTGACGTATTTTAGTGATATTATTATAAAAGGTATTTTGACCACAAGCTGAGACAGGATTCACTGTAAAAAGGATCCCTAAAAATCTTTTAATGTGGTGAACTCGATTAACTGTGAAGAAATGCATTTGTGAGCAGCTTATTACAAAATTACAAAAAGATTCATCCTTCATGGGTAACCTTGAAAATGTCTGTTTATACTCACTTTCTGTTGACCATTCTTTCAGCTTATGTTTTGTACTTCAGAGCGTAGCATGGTAACATTTATTACCTTACTGACAGCACAGTGCTGAACAATCTGTAACAACATCTTTCTATTCAGATTTCTAGGTTTTCTATCAAAATAATGGCTGATCACTGTAATAATTTGTCTTTATATATAATTTGTCTTTACAAAATACATCAAAATACTGTGGTTATCTCCCTTGCTGAATACAAAGATGGCATGGTAAGGCATCACTTATGAATACCAGGTCTTCTCCTTTCCCTTTGTGATTCTGATGAAAAACAGACCAGAATTTCACCCTGATTCTGGGTTGGTGCTTTATTTATTATTGTGGTGTTGGGATTAATAGAACAGAACATACTATAAACTCATGGATTGTGAGTTATATTAAAACCATAACAGTATCTTATATTAATTATATCCCGCTAGCTAGGTAATTGTAATTATTTCAAATTTACAGGCACCATTGTGCTGGACCAGGATTTTATGGGAAAGCTGACTTCTGTTTCTAAAGTGCATTATTTTCCTCACTGTTGAAATATTGTTGTAATACAATTACATGTTGTAATATTGTCGCATTACAAACATATTGGAAGCTTTATTTAAATATGATGCATTAAGTACCCAGAAGTCCAGGCCGATGTATATTTCACAGGGAATAGTCCCATGGAGATCTACATATGATAAACTTGGCCCTTGGTGAAAATTCTGTATGCATTTGTGCATAAGTGTTTAAGACCCAAAAAACTACTTCTTCCAGATACAGAGGAAAGGAAATATTTACTAGGACCATGCACTTTAGATTTGTTTTAAATTACCCATGCTTTTATATTTAGTTTGATATAGTGAGTGAGCCCATGTAGCCTAGAGTTCCTCTGAAGATGACAGAAAAATGTATAGTAAAGTTAAAGCCTTTGAAAAAGTTTTGGTCTTCATTGTACATGTTCCTCTTTCCCAGCTTGGCATAAACATAGTGCAGTCTTCAGAGAAAGGCCACCACTCAATGATGGTGTCCAATCAGGGGTTAGAAAGATTGCTTTTACTTAAAAATTTTGGTGGAAGAAAACATGAATTATTCTAAGAACTTTTCCAACTACATATTGGAAGCTCTTGACTTGACTTGAGAGAAATGCCTTCAATTTTACTCTAGAACATGGGGGTTTTTTATTGTTGTTAAAAATTAAATACATGCATTTAAAGCTAAGGAAAATAGATGTTGTGAATATAGATGTTATTTTGGAAACTGTAGGCAATTTGGCACATTGTAAGAAAAAATTATAAAGTAAAATAATTTTTAGGTCTGAGTCATCTTTCAGTGACATTGGCTCCTGTTGCCACTGAAACACACATCAAAACACTTCAAAAGAAACTGGAGATTGTTTTCATTACATATCTTCAGTGCTGCATCACTAATGGATAGGGTAATCCTTTGATTGCAGTCTCCTTTTCAAAAATAACCTCTTTCTAATACCTGACATATTAGTTTTGATATATTTTATAGTCTAAAAATGGTGTGTTTAATAGCATACAGTTATTACTATCTAAAGGCTCTGAAATATTATGCTATGTATGTTACTTAAGCTTATTCAAAGCTGCTTTTACATTATTTCTTATTCTGGCAGTAGCTATAGCATTTAACATGTCATATCATTTTTTTTTTGGTGATATTTGCATGCTCTTGGTTTCATCTTTCATTATGATTTTATTAGAAGCTGAGTAGAGCAACCTGTACTCAGTAAGAGCTAACCTCTCACACTGTGAACATACATACCCCCCAAAAAAGCACTCTCATTAATAATCATAGTAATCCTGAGCAGCAAATAGGGCTTTATCTGTCAGTTCCAAGAAAAAATACTGTCTGAATTAATACCTGCCAATTAGCTAGTATTATTATGTCCATCCAGTTTTTACTTTCTTTAGAGGGTAGTAATATCAGTTTTATATAAATGAGGTAGGGTTTATGCACATTTTATTGTGTGTTGTTTTCTCTCCAGTTTCTATCATGTTAGATTCTATTGTTCTAATGGAGTTTTAAAAGCTGATACACTAGAGAGGCTATAATAACAAAATTGCATGTTTCTTTAAACTTTTTCATTTCAGAGCAAGATCATGAACTTAATTTTTACCTTCTGTGATTTTGATTCATGTTGTATATAGCAATCTTTATTTCTGTGGATATCTTGTGTTTAATCCTTATTTTGACAATATCTTATCTGCATAGAATTTATGTGTCTTATTTCTGCCTACTGTTTAACCCGCCATCACTATTTATATAGTAACCTGTACTCAATAACAGCTAAGCTCTCACCCTGTGAACACACCCTAAAAGAAGCACTCTCATTAATGATCATAGTAATCCTGAGCAGCAAATAGAGCTTTATCTGTCAGGTCCAAGAAAAAAATACTATCTGAAATCGTGTGATATACAGATAATAAGAGATTAGTGCATCTGTTGCAAAGAGCCTGACCTTCAGACCATTAGCTCTGCAAGATTCAAGCAGCATGGTGTAATCCTGCTATGAAAGGCAAGTTTGTTTTACTTTTGTATTTTATTATCTTCATCCATGAGCTAATATATATTGAAATCACTGGAAATAGTGATACTGCTTGGCTTGAGTTATTCTGTGCTAAGATGGAGACTGAAGTTACTGTAAAAGGCAACTTCTGTTTAACCAACAGTAAGCCTAGGACCGTGAAAATAAGGTTTGCGTATCATATTTTCGTTTTCTGCCATGTACTCTGGAGAACCATATTTCTATATGCTATCTGCAAGTAAATTTAGATTTCAAAATCGGTGGTTCAGACTGGCTGATTGATTATTGTAGATATTCACGTTTGGTTTTATGCTGTGGATTTGAAAGTTGCCCTTCATACCAAGCTGTTCAGTTTCCTGCTGCTCCTTCTCTTTTTCTTTGGTGCCAGTATTCATATGCAATTCTTGTTTTTCACTTTATTTTAAAATGGTTGTCATCTCTTCATCTGTTACAGGTTTGTCAGTGCCTTCTATATCAAACAGCAGGAAAAGTTAATGCTCAATCTTAACCTCTGCTTTTGTGTAATACAGAAAGAGGAAAATGGCCTGCTAAATAGTTCAGAAGTACTGGAATTAGCTTCATGTTATACTGTAATGTCTCTTATTGGCATACATAGAGCAACATTTGCAGGTACTGTATTAGTTCAAGACAAGTGCATTTGATCATTAAACTTACTAATATGCCTGCACCATTGCATTAAAATTGTAGTTCAAGTGACCCTGTATTTTAGTTGGCATAGCAGTTTAGAAGTGTTTTCACTTCAGAAATAAGTAGAAATTTGGGAGGGAGATGTTCTTTTCTATGGAGAGAGGCTCTATTAGCACCATTTCATTTTCTTTTTCCATCTCATCCTGCCTTATATTTGAAAGGGCTTTAAAATTTGGTAAACACTCACTGCCTGCTTACATTCATTGGCTCTAATTCAGATGCTCTCAAATATTAATTTTTAACATATGGCTAATTCTACCTTTTGCTTTTATTTTTCTTAGCTTTTTATCATATTTGTAACGGACTAATTATATGAGAAATCTATTATCAAACAAGCCAAGAGTGGCAATAAAGAAATATTGCTTTGTAATTAAATTTTAGCATAATTTGCCAGTTTAAACACAGAACAACTCTTCCTGTATCGGTATCCTTTCTGCCTGGTGTCTGTTGACTGTTGTCTTATCATCTTTGCCTTTGAGAAAGGCAAGTGCTTCCTCACTAAGCAAGGTCTGCAACCCAGAAAGGAAAGCTGAGGAGAATAAGAAATGGACAGCCATAGGGACCATGCAAAAATAACCTGGATTCATTTTCAATAGTGCAAGGCATGCTGTTACCAAAAATCCTACTATCTCACGTCTCTCCTTACTCTGCCTATTAATCAAACCACTACTGATGCTGTGGCAACTTTTTGTGCTGGTGTGTGTCTGTGGCACAGTTGAACCCTTATGTCTTTCCAATAGAGTGTTCCTCAGTGTCTATTTGATAATGGACATAAACGAGCAATACTGTATGCAAACCTTAGGATTTCATAGCAGAGTTATACCAGAGGACTCATTTGGGAAGTCTGGCTGAACGATCTGTCTCTAAACTGAGCTTTTGTATACCATTGTCCACTTTCAATAATATAAACACAAAGGGAACAATTATATCTTAGAGTTACGCAGTGTTTATCTAGCTCAGATCCACTGCCCAAGTGCGTACATGTTTTTACATACTGACTGCTGTAACTGAGAGAAACCAGTTTGAATTTAATGCCACAAACAGCTGTTTTAAAGCAGAAACGTTCAGTGACTCACATTACTTACCTGCCTTAACGACTACTGTGAATAAAAAGCTGATTAAAAAAGATAAATTTTGCACCAGCGGATTTGAACTCTGAGCTCTGAAGCTGACCGAAAGAAGGAGCCTCTCCTGAGTTTTTTAGCCTCCCTTCTGGCAGCTGTTAGCTGGGCTGACCTCAAGTGTGAGAGGTAGATCTGTATGTCATTGCAATGTAGCTGGCTTGGGACTTTACTGTATAGTCATATTTTAAAAGAAACTCATAAGTGGAGCACACCTTAGCACAAGCACTTCGGCTGAAGAAAAGCATGGCTGCGTTTTACTGTAGCTGAAATGTCACTGGGATCACCGATGGCGATGCAAGGTACAGCTGTGCTAACAAGGCTATAAAAACAGCATGTGAATTTGTGGTTAGCAATGTAGAAAGTTTAATGAAAGTTTGTCTTAGGGTCTGGTACTTTGGAGGTTGCCCAGAAAAATTTACTCTGTAGAGAGGCTGACCCTAATATTTCAAGATGCATTGGAGCTCAGATTCCCTCTTCCTGCAGTAATGGAACTGTTACACATCCAGAAGAGCAGGTCAAACAGTTTGTGCTGATTTTGGCTGGGGCAATTTTCTTCACAGTAGGAGGTATGGGGCTGTGTTTTGGATTTGTGCTGAAAATGGTGTTCATAACAGAGAGATGTTTTAGCTATTGCTGAGCAGTGCTTGCACAGAGTCATGGCCTTTTCTGCTTCTCACCTCACCCACCAGCGAATAGGCTGGGTGTGCACAAGAAGTTTGGAAGGGACACAGCTGGCACAGCTGACCCCAGCTGACTTAAGAGAGCATCATATCATATCATATGGCATCATGCTCAGCATATAAAGCTGGGGAAGAAGAAGGAAGGGGGATCGTTTGGATTGGCATTGGTCTCCCCAGGTAACTGCTGGATATGATGGAGCTTTCCTCTCCTGGAGATGGCTGAACATCTTCCTGGCAATGGGAAGTGGTGGATGAATTCCTTGTTTTGCTTTGCTTGTACATGTGGCTTTTGCTTTGCTTTCCCTATTAAACTGTCTTTATCTCAACTCACAAGTTTTCTCACTTTTACCCTCTGATTCTCTGATTACACTGGGAGGGGATCAAGTGAGCGGCTCTGTGGGGCTTAGGTTGCTGGCTGGGGTTGAACTATGACACAGTTATAATTCTAGAAAGGGGTTTTGATCATACAAATAAGAAATAATAAGGAACTGTTTTTCCTGGGACCAGAAGAAGAAATGAGCATAAAGGAAGAAAGACTGTGACCAAAGTGGGGGCTTTCTGGGAGCCTATGGTGTGAAAGCCTTCTCTCCATGGTTTTTTTTATACAAACTTTAAACTTCTGTTGAGTTTCCCCAAGGAAGAGCCTTGGGGCATAGGGAGGGAACTTCTGTACACTTGACATAAGTGCAGCGCTTTGTGTAAAGTTTCTCAGTGTGGCAGGATGGTCTAGGAGCCTTTGCCATGCACATGCTGAAGGAGTGTCTCCGGAGGTGACATGCACACATTAGCAACTACCAACATCATCATTTCATTCTTTCCATGGCACTGTACTCATCTTTGGAACATAAATCTTTCCATTTGTTTGTATGATTGAATTGCATACCATACGACTACATGTTTTTCAAAAAGGTGGTAAGCCACCTTCTATGTGGTGTTCTGAGCATCATTTCTAAATGCTTACTGCACAGCAAGAAGATACAAATTACTTTAACCATTGCATTACATAGGAAACCTGGGCCTGTGCAATGAATATAGGTGGGCATTTCTGCAGAGGTGTGACATGAGGCATGCTGCATCACTCCTGCAGAGGGTTTTGAATTTGTTAGTCGCCTATACAGTATTTGCAATCATAAGTCCTGTTACATGTTTATTAGCTGGAATGTGCAATATAATTTGTGGCATTTTTCTCATTAATCATTTTACACTAAATAATCAGAACTTCCCCATAACTCAAAGATCCACTGGGGAGAAATTTATTGCATGCGTGTTTTTCGTTTTTCACCGTATTATCATTCTCTTTGAAATAGTTTTCTTTTTTTCATTTGATGAATGCCAAGTCATTTCTGTTCTCCTTTCTATCTTTAATCAACCTGATATCCAGTTTACCATGTACATTGTGTTGGGGACCTCCTTTATTTGTAAAAGAGACTGAAAGAACTTCAGTCCTTACAGTGCTTAAATGCCAAGTTCAAAAGATGTGTCAAATTAATTGATTCTGAACCATAGCAAGAGGAAAGCATATTACTTTTTCAGAATAGAGTATTAAGAAAACTGAACAATTTGACATGGAAATGACCACATGGTAAAGTCTGTTTCCTCAGAATGAAGTTTAAAGATGAAAGGAGTAATTGAAACATTAAGTTCTGTTCACAGAATGCACATGGGCTTTCAGAGACAATGAAACTTTGATGTGTTCCAGTCCGTCTAAGTAACATCATTAAGACTTTTCCAAAGCATAACTGTGTAATGCTAATTTGGTGCTTTCTCAGCTTTGAAACCATTCAGGTGATTTTGTACCAAAATTCATGAAGAATGAGTCAAAATCACCCGGATAGAGAAATGTGTTTCTGGGTTTATCTGATTCTCCTCATCCAGTTCAGAACAGCAGCGTTAAAAGAATGCATCGACCAAGGTTGCCAAGAATGTTTTGTGCTCTTCTCTGCTTGCACATCACTAGAAAATACACTGCTGACTTAATTTTTTAACCTTTCAGCAATATACTATGAAGTGCTAGCTGGCAGGTAGCTCAGTACTCTTTTCACTGCAAGGCCCTATAATGTAATCATAGTTGTAAAAGGAACTTGTGAGTGAAGCAACTTGATCATTCCTCACAGTGCTGCAGTGCCAAGTGGTTACAGGAGAACGAGGGAGAAGCAGCGCCAGGACCCCAGAGATTTATTCTACCCAGAAAGAGCACAAGATATTTAAACAAAGGTGAAGCTGCTGTAGGTGCCATCTGCTTGCTAAGGATTATATCATAGATGATGTTTAATTTTGCTTAAACCAGAGGTAAGTCTGTATTTTCTGTGTGTTACTGTGATAAGCCTACTTATTAGTCTGATTTAGCAGTGTGTGTGAGTCTGGGGATATAACTTTGCAGTGCCACAGTCACTAAAGAAAAACCTGTGTATCACTGTGATACTCCATTGATCTGATACCCTAGAAATGATCTGTACAGGCAAGTTAGTAATGTTTTTAAAGGGAAATGTAATACCCACGTAGGAGGTGCTGGTAGTGGTGAACTAAAACTTGAGGGGCTTGAAAGTTGCAGTCCGAATAAATCAAATTACAGAAAAGGTGCAGTATATTCAGATCCATTCACAGGATGCTAATTGTTGTGAGACAAAGGAGGGAACTGTTTCTGGAGCTGCTCATTAGCGTGCTATGCTCTTGTATTAGGGTGGTTGTTCAGAAACTTTTCAGCTGTACAAAAAGGCATAGAGCTATTTACTAGAAGATGCTTTGGCACCAGTAGCTTTGACAGTGTTTCTATTTACAGTTTTTATGGAAATTATTATTATACTAATTAGACTTTGTGTTGCCATTATGTGTATCACATAGTTCTCAGGAAAGTTTGGGAAGAAATAGCAACAGTAAAGGTTTTTTCATTAGTGATGTCTTATAAATTGTCTTATTTGTGATATTATCTTGTATAAACATTGTCTTTTATTAATCATACTGTTATTTTATGCTTTTGATAACAGATACTGAAGTATTTCTATGATTCTATTTGTAGTTGTGAAGACTCTAATAGTCTCAAATCTACTAAAATGATAACATCTGCTTAGAACCAAAAACCACATCGTGCAGTTACTAGAATATATTTAAATTCTTAAAGAAATGAAATACTGGTTTAGTTTATCTAAATAATTTCTTCTACTTTCTTCTGCATTAGTTTTGTTTTCCCCTCCTGTATTAACTAGCAGCTGTGTCCCAGCACCCTTTCAGTGGACAAATGTTATCTGTGTACCATATGTCAGTTCTCTTCCAAGGGCTCCTGGTAATAAACAGTGTTGCAATGCAGGGCTGTGTTTTGCTGTAAAAATGTTACTGTTGAAGGGCAAACAGCTCTTCTGAGCTTCTTATTTCATTCTGTCTCACTTTCTCCTCCAGTCTAACGAAGTCAAGACTATATGAGAAAGTGAGTGCTTGAAATTTTATAAACTGTTTATATAGTAAATAATTTGTTGGAAACATGGCTGTTCTGTTACTAATTGAGTTTCACTGAAATAGGCTTTAAGCATTGAAGAACTAGGCATGTATACCTATTATCAGTTTCATTGACATACTCTGCTTTTGTATATCTCTGTGCATACGTATGAACAAGGTAATTAAGATGCCGTTATTTCTGTATGTTTATTAAATGAGTTTGGTGCAATCCTAGTAGCAAAAACTCATTACCATGCATCATCAGTGATTGCCTCATTTTGGCTGACAGATAGTGGCTCATTTCGCTTCATTGCAAGTATGTGGACAAAACTATTAATGTAAAAGTCTTTGGACAAAAAATACTAGTAATTTCAGAAGCTGTAACCGAACTCCTTCTAGCCAGATACCATTGCTTTTCTTTAAGATACATATGTCTTGGTTAGACATGGTGTTTCTTCCCTGAGATGGGAAAAATCATACGTGTCAGGATAACCATACAAAACCACATGCTCATTTTTAGAGTTTTGGGTTTGGTTTGGGGTTTTTGTTGGAGTATTTGGGTTTTTTTTTTTCAGTAAATATGCCTAAGAACTTCTTTTCTTAAGGAAATAAGCTTTGTAAAAGCAGTTTCTCAAAGTTCTGAGTACATTGTCAGGTAGTAAATAATGGCCTTGTTTACTTCTGCTTTGAGCATGGACTTTAAGCAGTTCCTGTCATTTATTCTCAGTGTATTATTTCAGCTTCACTGGAGTTAGTAGGAGCTGTTGCATAAGTTACTTTCTTTTGAAATCTAAGTACAAACCATTTAGAGTCTGAGTTTTACAAGTTTGCTTTTCTGTGTATAAAACGATCACAAGCTAAGCTTCTGTGGTACACTGGCTAAAATGCCATCAAAGCAATAATAAAAGTGTTAACAACATTTCAGTGAAGCTTCCTTTTGTAAGGGTTGGTGCTTTTTGTTCCTTTGCCTCTAAATATGTCAGAGAAAAATACTGTGTATATTAATGGGCTAAACGCATTATCTTTTTTTCATTAACTGAAAATATTGGGAATTAAATTGGCTTGCCAGCTGAATACGACTTCATATAGTTGTGAGATGCAGTTTCTTCCAAACTCCTTATTAAAAAGGTACATCTTGATAAATTATCCCAGCTGAAAAGGTGAATATTCATTCTAGAAGGTTTTGTTATTTGTAAACCACGACAAGTAGTATAAATGTTAGTTGTGGATTTGTTTCAATTAATAGAAGTGGGAAGAAGTACATGATGGTTTATATTTGGATTTGAAACCTCAGAACACAGAACATAAACATAACACCACAGAATATAAACAGCATTCTCCTTTCTTTGAATATATTGTCTGATAGTTGGAGGAAACATATAAAAGACGATACTGCAATATTTCAGATGTCTTTTTATAAACAGTATATTCAGGAGAGTGTAGCAGAATGCACAGAATGTAAAATACAGTGGAGTATTGCAGGATATAAAGTCCAGGAATAATTTGTATTTAAATGTCATGTTTCTTACTATTTATCTTCTGTCCATAGTCACTATGTACTTTAAAACATTGTGATCAATCTACTGCTGAGGTCGTCTGAGAGATGTACACTTGTAAAAGAACAAATGCTGTTTGAATTATTTCTTCTTGTTTTTCTCTGTTTTAGGACTATAAGCCACAGGGCACTTTGTCAATTCATGTGTAAATATATTTTGTTGCTGTTTAAAAGTGCTGCATGCAGAGTGAGTGGGATGCTGCAGAACTTGTAACTCAGCAGGTCTCCAAGAGCTAAATTTGGGATTGTAAAATCAGTAACACGTCAGAAAGGACCAGAAGGAAATGTGCCCCTTGGCTTTTCTTTTTATAGTTTTTTGCATTGAGGGTGACCTTTTCTGTTCCAGTTGGCGTAATCTTGTTGGTGTCTCACACAGTCCGTATACAAACCAACAATATGGTCACAGTCCTGCCAGGTTTCAGTCAGAGCTGGCTTGGATCTGTAGTCCTTGTAGGCTTTCTTTGGATGCATGAGCATGCACTGTGAATAATTTGCCGTTGAGTCATGTGATGACATTGAATATTAGTACCCTTCTTACCCCTTTCATTAGTGGATTTAGCAGTAGTGTATGCACTGTTCTCTGGAGCATTCTTTTGACCCAGTCACGAATTTTCCATGCCACATACCCAGGTGCTGCATGTGTATAAACTTGCTGCTTTCTTTGGCACTAACCAACTGGAGACCCTCAGGCATGAGTCTGGACAGTCCTGAAGGCACCTCTTCCTATAGGCAGTATGTAGCAGACCATGTCAGGATTGTCATCTTCTGCCCTACAGAAGTCTCTAACACTGTTCTATTGACTAAGTTGCTGAGCTTGTGTTCTTGCATGCTCTTGTATATCCCCTAGCCTTGCCCTGTGGCATGTAATACACACCTTAGCATCACAGGATAAAAGCTTTACTCCAGCAGTTTATGGCACAGCCCCTCACGTTATTTCAGACTTACTTAACAAGAGCAAAACGCAGTAATTGCTTCCAGGCACCACATGGAGCCCAGGGGAGAAGCCAGGCCAGTGGTGATGTCCTGTGCAGTCATGCCTTTGCTAAGGGCAGTTATGGATACAAGGAATTTTGGGCCATTTGTCCTGGCATTGTCCTCTCTGAATTGGATGCCCTTAGAAATGTAAAGCTAGCCTTGAGTTATCTCTAGTAGGCCGTCTCAATTCCATGGACACTGTCACTGACCCTTTCCTCCTAATATAATTCAGTTGTCAATAGCATTTTGCTCCTGGCTGCTATACTTGAAGGTGATTAGGACGCACAGAAATTGGGGACACATCAACTACATTGACATCTTGTGCAAATGTAAAATAATACATACACTAACAAGCCTTCTTTTTGCTCTTCATCATTACTTAAATCAGGACCTCAGTTAATTTACAGAAAACATTTTGTTTTCTGAGAAAAACAAAATCAGTAACCAGTTTCTTGTCAGGCCAAGAAGGAATCACTGTAGGCTATTACAAGTAGACTGAAACAGTGCATTGCACACTTTCATCTGTGTATTGTAGCAGGAGTGCCCCTTAACAGCAACAAGTGCTGTTGGTGGACTGCAAAATGCTTATAAGCTGTGCATATTATAAAATTTAGTTGTACATATCAAACTAATAAAAATCCAGAAGATATCCAGGCAAGAGTAGAAATTCTTCTCACTGTATCATAGCATAGATATTGAGCTTAAATATGTTATGAACTTGTACTGTCCATATAAAGACAGCATTCCAAAGGTATATGCACAACTGCTAGATTGAAAGTAATGCAAAATGAAAGCTTTTTTATTAAAACAAAAGAAAAAAACAAAAAACAACATTATCAAGAGCAGGAGGAGCACTGGTAGTTGTTTGAATCATGTATTTCATTGTGCAGTCGAGGCAGGACTGGAAGTTGTACCTCAGAGAGAGTTCATGTTTCTGGAGCACCTTTAGAAATAACAGCATTTCCCAACTCAGCTGCATGCTAAGCACCTTCCTGCCTTTGCAGAATTTGGTTTTCCTGAGAAGCTTACAGGAGTACACCAACAACATACACTGTTCTCATTACTTTTTGTGCTATAAATGGACAAAAATATGATATACATAAATTACCAAGGTTAAAACTTCCAAAAGGTTAAAACTGTGCGATATGTGTTTTGATTGTTACTCATGGGCAAAAGCAATTTCCTTTATTCCATAAAACTCCTCATGTATTTTATCATTCTGTTGGGCTACTGTATGTTATTATTCTGATTGTACTGCTGGGTTACTTTGAGTTACTTTTATGTTATGATTCTGATTGTACTGCAGAATATTAAAACTGAGGCCATAAAGTGAAATATGCAGGAGGACTATTTATCCCAGGAAATATTATGGATGTTACTTGCAGTTACAAGAGGAGACACAAGAATTTTTTTAATCTTTAACCTGAAAAAAGAAAAGTTGATGAGAAATAAAGAAGTGGAATCCAGTGCAGTAAGACAGAGAGCAGCGACTGGAAAAATATTTGGAAAAACAGTCTGGTTTTTGCAGCACAGCAAGACATGGTTGTGGACTTGGTTATGTTCATGCATGAAGATTCCTACTTTGTGGTCTGTGCATTTAAAACCTGTGGAGCAAAGAAATATGTTCAAGCTGCGATATGGATGTTATCTGTGATAATATAAAATTATTCTTTTGGGAAAAAAAACCCAACCAAAACACTTGCTATTTTCAATCTTTACAGTGGCTTAGAGCTAAAATACTAATTTCTGTAATTTATTTTTTTACAGTGATTATTTCTATGATTATTTTCTTCATTATGCCTTCCCAACAGCCTGGCTCTAGTCCGTAAATTTCAGCACCCACCATGTTGTCCTGGAGGTCCAGAGCAGCATCTCTTTCCCAGTTTGTGTAAAGGTCATGATGATCTTGTGGCTACCTTTAGTGCCTCATCACTCCTACCTCCTGAGCCATGAGTACTCACAGGCAACCCTATTCAGCTACCCACATTTCAAGCTCTACCATATTTTATCCTTCCTGTCATGCTGCCTGATCTGGCTGGCTCCAGAAAAGGCAATAGGGGGTAAACCACATAATCTTACCTGCTTTGTAGGAGCAGATGGAAACAGAGACACTTTTAGGCAGGTCTCAGCAAGAGAGGCACAAAACAATATGGGTGGCACATACGTAGCTACTGAAAATGAGAGAATCCTGACTTGTTGCAAGGCTGTGCATGTGGGTTATACTTCCTAGGCTGAATTTTGATTCATTTTGGTGCTCAGCTCACCTTTCAGGATTGATATGATGGACACACAGTCTACTTTTAAAGATAAAGCTCAGGTCCAAAATGTAGCATTTCACTTCTACATATAGAGTCACCAAAGTTCCAGGAAGTACCATCCACAGTCAGCTGCACTGCCTAGGGAGTGGTCTGCCTGGTGCACCTTGTCTAGCCTCCTCTGCCTTGCATTTAGCAGCACTGAATAATGTGTTTTCAGCTGACCAAGGACCAGGAGTTTGGATGAGCCTACAATGGAACCTCCAAGCTGCTGGACTCAGAAGGGGTAAAGGGTCTGTGGAAGTAGCTGTTTTCTTCCACTCATAGGCATTTGTATCTCTGCTTCTGGGTGGCCATGGATAAATAGTCCCTGGTCAAAGAAGCTTAAGAAGAAAACCGCAGCCACTTTTGCATTGGCGATGTCTCCTGTAAGCCCAATATATGAATTCTTTCTTTCTCACTTTGGCCATGTTTGCTGTGTCTATGCTAGCACCAAAGAAGTTACTGTGATAACTCACGGGAGGGAAGAAGCTCTCTGGTGCGATTTTTCCTTGCCCTCTACCAGCTCTGCAGACCCAGACAGCAAGGGCCAGCTATTCTCCACAGCATGTTGGAACACCCTGAGCAAGGGATAGGCTGTGCAGGGGCTATCAAAGCTTAAATTTCATGTGAAGAAAGATCAAGATCTGTCAGCTTCAAGCATCAATGCTGTTCATGTGAAACAGGAAGGTAAGAAATTTTTCAGAGCACTTCAGTCTCCACAGGAGGTGGTGGTGGAAGAAACATGTACCTTTTCAGATGCTGCCCTGATCAGGCTGTGAAAAGGAAGTGCAGACTTTGCAGACAGCGAATGAAGGAGCATGTAAATGAAGGGGCAAATGCAGGAGAACGTTTTTGTATGCACTTAGGTGAAACTTCATAAAACCTGTTACTTCCTGAAGAAAAAGTAATGTTACCCATTGAACAATAACTGAACTAACTGATAAAGAACAAGATAAGAGTTTGAAGTCAACACATGCTATTACATCACATAGAGACTTCAGTGGAAGTATTTCGTTAAAGATCTTTGAAAACTATTATTGCCATTGGAAGCATAATGTTTGCCATGTGACAGCAGAACTTCTTGTAGATCAGCCATTTCACCTTGAGCTCATAACCACCCCTGTAAAGAACTGGAAGCTCTCCTGGCTCAACGGTAAAACAAAACCTTCCGTGTGGAACCCAAATTGCATTTTAAAGAATGTGTGATGGAAGCTTTTCCAAACGGATCAAGTCTTTAAACAAACTCACAAGATTTACATTACTCTGTAGTGTTCAGTTGCAAGCCTGGACTGCAGAATCCGTCATCTCACAGGCAAATTCTCTGAGAGTTAATTGTGCTTAGGAAATGCTGAGATCAGAAGTTATGTAAATCTCAGTGTTTACTTTGAAGAATTTCTGTGGTGAAAAGTAAGATTTTGCTGAGTCAAAACACATTATTGCATATTTTGATACTAGGTATTTTACTACTTAACATTTTTTCTGGTGGAATGCATGAAAGATTTTTTTCCCCTCTCTCTTTCTGTGAGAGTTGTAACTCCTTTTGTACTCACCCAACCTAACTAAGGTGGCTAGAGACACCTTACCAAGTGTATCGTTAGCAGACAATCATGCTCATCCTGTCTACATTCCAAGAGAAGCCATCGCCAATTTGCAGCTGTAGAAGAGAGAGTAATTCTTCAATCAGAATAGTCTTTTTGTATTATTAAATAGTAATCAAGTCCGATCATCGTTGTTGGGGGAAAACTGCAAGGCAAGGTTTTGCTGTAAGTTGTCATTCTAACTGTTGCTTCCTTTTCTCTGCTTTCAGAGGGTGGCAGCAAGAAGTTAAAGAGCACGATACAGAGAAGCACAGAGACAGGAATGGCAGCAGAGATGAGAAGTCGCATGGTTCGACAGCCAAGTCGGGAATCCACTGACGGCAGCATAAACAGTTATAGCTCAGAGGGCAAGTAAGTGACATTACAAATATTAGTAATGTAGGAGATGTATCTTGCCTTTGTAAGAAAACCTGGGATGTGAACAGAGGTCCCAGCTATGGCTGAAGAGGATAGTTCTGTATACAGATTCTTCCCCTTGAAACATTTGCAAAAGTTAACTATTTTAGACACATAATACAAATTTCTTGAAAACTGAGGTTTAGAGAGGATTTCTTAAGGATTGGCATTTTCCCTGTCATCCAGTGAGGCATTTTGTTCAACAAAAGACAGCTAAATTCAGACCGTGTTATTCAAAACAAAACAAAGGGGTACTTTTTCTTTGAGTTATGTTTGGATTAACTCAAAGTTAAACTTCAAATGTATGTAAATCCCTGTGATATGAAACTCTGTTCAGTAATGCTATAAACAAAGAAGGTTTAGTCTGGAGTTGGTCCAAGTCTCATACTGAGGATTGTAAGCCCAGAGTCAAGCTGCCCCATCAGCTGAAATCAGGCAGACAACTGGGGGTAATGGGGCAGCTGTTTCCATTCACTGCTGAATGACTCAGTATGTAGAAAAGGAGAACAAAGGCAGATCTTACACAAAAGTGTGCATGAATACTTCAGCATCCTCACAGCTCTCAGTGGGACTCAACTGCTTGTGCCAAGGCACAGTGGTCACTGGGAAATTCTTAGAAGATACCTTCCCACAAGGGGAAACTGGGAGTGCAAGTGCAAATGCACTATATGGTTGTCTATAATATAACAAATATCTTCTGTTTTTCTATGAGTTCTGTGATTTAGCTATAGATCGAATCCTAAGATGCTCTGCAAACTTGTGAGAATTTGGTATAATAACATTAGTTTACAGCAGCTCTAGGTTTAGATCACAGTGAATGAAGAATGTTTGGATGCAAAGAATCTTGTAAGAAAGATGACCATTGAAGCAATTTTCTACTGTTTAATCACTTCCCCCACATGCATCACTGGTTTATTTGTAGCACATGAATAGGACACAACTGCAAGGTGACAGGAAGCCACACAACTACATCACATGATCAGGGGAACATGCACTGTGCCAGCTGATCCTAAAATCCTCTTCTTCATTTTCCTGGGCCTTTTTTGAACGTTAGAAATGTCACTGTAACTTGATGTATTATTTCTAGCATGAGCATGATTCAGGTTTTGATAGTACCTTTCTGTTCAGAATAGCAAAGCTGTTTGATAGGTTTTTCCTGTCTCTTGCAAGATTCTCATCAAAATCAGCAGGAGCTTGACTTTTGTTGCTTGAGTTTGTCTGCAGTTCCCTCTTGACATTACTGTAGGCAGGAAATGACGACAGTTACAAAATGCTTATGTTAAGTTTGTAAGGACTGCTTTTCCTTCCTTACGTGTGTGTACACTGTGATACTGACTTCACCTCCAGCATCACACAGTTTTTTGACAATACCATGCCTCATCCTGCATTTCGTAAGATCAGTCAGATGTGTTTACAAATTAAACACAGATGTGTTTAACAAATTGGAATTAACACACATTAAGGTGAATGTGTACTTCACAACCTTCAGTATTTTGTGTATAACTAGAAATGTTTGAAAAGTGAGAATGCTCTCAAGTGAACATTTCAATGATTTCAATGTTGTTAGTTATTCCATAGCAAAATATAACATGTTTTTGGGGAAAAGGGCAAAGAAATGAGCAACAAACTTTTTATAGCAGGGGCAAGAATGAACTTCTCTCCAACTGGGGAGAGAAGTAGATTGTGTCTTCTCAGGAAGAGTGGGCTTGAAGCTGCATCTTGAGGCTAGGTGTGTGCTGTAACTGGTGGGCTGATGGTTGAACTGGAGACCTTGAGGTTCTTTTCCTCCTCTATCCAAAGAAACCTTCTTAAATAAAAGAGTTCTTAAAACTAAACTTCACTGAAAAGCTTAGGTTTTGGTAAATCAGAGTTTTGTAACGAAAAGCACTGCACTGGTATTTTCTGGCCAGCTTTAGTTACAGGCAGTCTGTGCACTTATACAGGCATAGTAAGAGCAGTTAGTCTTGAAAGGGTTTTTTCTATAAAGCTAGCTGGGGTTTGTAAAAAGCTTTTAGTGTGAATTGAATGACTGGAGCCCATAAGCCTGATCTGTGGAAATCAAAGGTTTTCAGACTAGATGTTTTTATTAGGAAGTGCTGTTATTTTCTCCAGTCTAACAGGGAATTTTCTGTGAGGAGGAAGCAGATACAGAGTGGTGGATGGTCTGGTGGCAGTGCTATCTAGGCTTGGTTCAAAGTCTGTTCCTCCGTTCCTTGTGATGAGGAAGTCCCAAAAAAAACTTAGCCTCCACACCATGGATCATTCTTTATCTCTGGGGTTTGTTTATTTTCTTTTTTGTTCTGCTTGTTTCTTTGGTTATTGTTTGGAGACTATTGAAAATGGAGATTCTGGAATACAGGAAACCAGCTTGAAAAAGCACATCTCATAAAGTCACTGAGTAGTTTGGGTTGGAAGGGACCTTTAAAGATCGTCTGGTGTGGTCCACCTGCCCTGCAATGAGCAGGGACATCTTCAACTCAGTCAGGTTGCTCAGAGCCCCATCCAACCTGACCCTAAATTTTTCCATACATTATGTGTGTTGATGTATTATATTTCAGTTTGTGTCCTGAAAGAGGGATGAGTACCAACAATAGACTCAGATGTGGCTACCAGAATATTTTGGCTAGGGAGTAGCATTAGGTTTAGCTCTAATCAGCACTAGTACTACCTGCCAGTAGTTAACTATCTGCTGCTTCATTAAACAGCTGTAGCAATCAGATTAACTTAGTGTATACATCTGTTTTCCCTGTTTGTTCTAAATGATGCGGATGGTGTTTGGATGTATGTATAGATATTAAACAGTATTACAAGGTAAATCAAGCATTCAAGAATGAAGAGCAATAGGCTATTAAATTTCATGAGGCTTTTTATGTTTTCTCGTACAAGGTCACTTATAGTTTATTCACCTGTCAGGCTCTTCACTGCTCCTGGAGAACTCCCTTGCAAGAACTGTTTTACGGACTATTTTGGGTCCATGTGCAGAACTTTACTACACTTCTTTGAGGCCCATGGGGGACAGCTCATACCTGATGCTGCAGACCAATTTGTGGTTGCACATCCTGAGCTGTTTGACTTGTATCAGTAGTACTTTTGAGGTAGATACTGTAGACAATAGAAATTAATCCTGTTCTTACGCTTAACCAGCTTTTATTTTGCTTCAGTTTAATATTCCCTGGAGTACGACTGGGCGCTGACAGTCAGTTTAGTGATTTCCTCGATGGACTTGGACCTGCACAGTTAGTAGGCCGACAAACACTAGCAACTCCTGCCATGGGTAAGAATAATATTTTCTCCTCTGTTAAATGAATAATAAGCCACTAATGCACACACTGCCAGACTACAGCACCAAGAATACTTTTACAAAGTGGCTTCCTTTGCTGTAAACATGAAGGTCTTATATGCATTCACTGGTATTCCTAGCATGCTAGCATCCAAAATGGGGTGAGAAACAGTATTTGCTCCATTTGAGATGTCAGCTAATCTCATTTGCAGTTTGGAAATAGGGCTTGCACTTTACTTGCCACTCAAAATTGTTGTGGTTTCTCCAGTTGTAGCTGACTACAAAATTTCAGCTATTCAGAGTTTCTATTTACTTGCTACAGATTACACTGGATGTGACAAGCAGTTTCTGGACAAACCCGGCCAAGTGTCCAAGCTTGGTTCATTTAACCCCAGAATGCGAAACTTCTCCCCACATTTGCAATGACCAATAATTAGTTGCTGCTGATAAAGGCAGTGTTTGTCCTGAAAGAGACAAAATCCTTTTCTACAGCAGCTGCCTATGTCTTTCTGTGATCTCTGTGTTCCAGACCGGTTGGTATTTCCCTATAGCAGCATTAGCTGTATCTTGGTTATGAAGGGATTGTATAGGGTGTACAACAGTGCAGCACTGTGTAAGTATTTATTTAGGATGCTAAGTGAGGAGTCCTTGATCCACTACTTTAATGATACTTCCTCTGCTGGAAATTATAAATGGCCAATGCTTCGGTACAGCTGTCTTGGGACAATCAGTTTCAGGAAGGCCTACTGAGGTGCTTCTGAAGGAGAGAGAAACAGAAAGAAAAAATTGCAGAAGACAGTGTTTCCTTCCCAAATCATAAGCGAAGGAAACAGAAACTTTCTTGAGAATGCCTTGATTACCTCTTAAGGCAAGGGGTGCTGTTTAGGTCCAAATGACTGCTATGAATGCATTTAATAAGCACCAAACTTATTAAATTCAGAGTTTTTATTATTTTAAAAGATAAGGGATGAGGTGAGATGATTTGTCCAGTAAGAATCTAAGTGGCTCTATCAGCCTGAATGTAAGGGTCTAGATTTCTTCTGTCTATTTTAATCTTTTCTGACTACTTTTCTGCAGATTACTAGAGTAATATGTTTATTTTCACTTCTGAGTAATCAAACTCTTTGTTTACTAAAGGCTCAATTTTTGCATACCATAAAGCACTCAGTCATGCTTTTTAACAATTTTCAGAAGACCTTCTATGTGGTATCCTTTTGCTAGTGACAATTTGAAAATGTTTGTCTTACTGCTCCCCCTTCTGGTTTCCTGTCGCATGTTTCATTTTGGATATGCAATTCAGAGATGGGCTTTTCAAAAGGCTTGTTGGAATTTTTCTGTGAGCTATTTTTGGTGCAATACAGAGCTCTGCTTATTCAAGCAAAGTCCAATTGATAAAAACAATCTTCCCTGCTGCTCTGTCATACCTCAAGTACTGGGGTATAAACACTGCTTCAGTACACTGTTAGACAAGCATGTGAAAATCTCAGGCGCAGTTAATTTCAAAATGCTATTTCTCTGAATCCAGACCCCAAATTCTATCATTTAGGACTATCTCTTTGTGAGTGGGTTTTTGTGGGTTTTTTTAGACAATCAGGGTTTACATGTCAAATACATACTCACTTGCTTCATGGATATATGTATAGTTCATTTATCTGCACGGCATCACATAGCTGACCATGTTATTATGGTTAATCTGTTATTCTACATAGCCTGTTACATTTCTACCCAGCTGATTCCGTGATACATAAAACCACAGAGATACAATGCTCTGAGCATCACCCTGTAGTTGACTTCCCTTGCATTTTATTGATCTAGATCAGAACAGTGCTTGGTTTCAGAGCAAGCCGTTTCCTTTTTCTGCAGCTAATGTAATTTGTCAGAACTTAGGAAGGGAAACAAGTTTGACTGTTTAGTAGCAAAAGCAGCGTCTTATTTTAACATGGTGCTTCATTTTATTCACACAAAAAATGTGTGTGGAATATTGATTAAAAAAGGGAAAATTGTCACCCCTGTACTTTTTGGAGGCTTTTTCAGACAAACAAAAAAACCCTCTTCTGATCTCCTGGGGCGCTGGCCACCATTTTCTGAACCTTTGCTATGACTGCGTGCCTACGCTGGTTGGTGCCTCTGTCTCATGCTGAGGATCTAGTCAGGCACTTGTAGTTAAAGAAGGTGTTTTCAAACATTAGCCTCCAACAACAGTCCTTCTTCCTGTTTCATCAGACATGAACCCTTTGTACTGTTAGGTCTTTGGTCTCAGCTTGAAGGCAGAAACTTCCAGCTGAAGGGATTTCTGAGCATGAGTTTGGGGCTTAGGTTCTCTGAGTGTGGGACTCCTCTCAGAGCTGCACATGTCAGTGACTGGCAGACTGGGGTAAATCACAGGTAGGAAGTCTCTAGAGAATTCACCAGTATAAAATTACAGGTGTGGTGGTTATACCATAGTGTTGCTGTAAATTTGCCTGCCTCCATGGGTCAGAAATACTGTGCTCTGGTATAAACCATACAAGAAGAGAGGGCACCGTGCACCCTAAGTAGATATATTTTAGTCCTGCTTTATGAATGGAGAAATTAAAGGGATCAGGAAAAGAGGTGACAAGCACTGTAATGCAGCAGACTAGCAGAAAACTAGTCTTTCTGTTTCTCACCTATCTCCTGGGCTATAGTGCTTCTCTAAAACATGGTCTGCTTTCTTCTCCCTGTCAGGTGACATCCAGATTGGAATGGTGGACAAAAAGGGCCAGTTAGAAGTAGAAGTCATTAGAGCCCGTGGCCTCACACAAAAACCTGGCTCCAAATCTACCCCAGGTAAGGAAAAAAAATAGTGTATGAACAGAAAATGAAAATATGAAATATGCTGATGAACTGGGGATCAGCTTTTTGAGCTCCTCATTACATTTGCATTTGTTTGGCTTGCTTTTCAACAAGGAATGTGTGCGTAGATATATCCTTTCTACTGATGTCCACTGCTTACCACCTTGCATCTGCCAATTGCGTGCCACCTTTAAAAGAGTAATTTTCAGCAAGAAAACATCTGTTCTGGAAGGGACATTTGCAGAAGTATTTCTGCCTATCTTAGGCAAGTCATATGTATCAGAGAGGCTCTATTGATGTAGATTAAGTCCTTTGTGTTTGTTCCACATCAAAACAAGAGATGGAGAACAAAGGAAAGTGCATTGAACAAACAGCTTAACAGACCCACATGCCAGAATCTTCTGCATGCAGCAGTGCTTCAAGAAGACAGCAGGTTAAGCTAGTGACAATGTCAATAATTTATATAATGACTGAGATTTAATACTGTATCATTTTATAAGGTCATATTTAGAAGTTCTGGTTATTTATAGATATCCTTATTAGAGGAGATTTATAATCACTACCACAGCCGCTGCTTACCTTAACAACTGGAACAGTTGGTTTAGATAACATTTTGCTAATATATTACTTTACAACCCCCTTAGCAGCTGAAGATGAAAGAGCAGTTAATGTCTATATTATCAGAGCCACTTAGTTTTAAAACTTCCTTTCAATGAAACATCAAAGACTTTTGTTTTGAAATATCTCTGACCTCTAAACATACATAGAGACTCCCAAGTGGCTCTCAGTGACAGTTAATTCCTGGCAAAAGAAAGTGGTTTTAAGTGACAGACATGAAACGTAATTGTTGTTAGTAACATTTCAGATCATTACTTCAAAGTTTATAGAAACCAAATTGATTTCTTATGGGCTGTATCATTTACTTTACAAATATAACTGTATTCATATTATAAAGTGAAGTTAACATGCCATTTTCTTTCCACTCGGCTCCCTTTTTAGGCATTTGTCCTCCAGCTCAGATGTGCAATGTAGAAGTTTTTAAGTCCAAACATAAAATTCATGATGTTCTGTTTGCAGCTCCGTATGTCAAAGTGTATTTATTGGAAAATGGAGCATGTATAGCTAAGAAGAAGACAAGAATTGCACGGAAGACCCTTGATCCCTTGTACCAACAGACACTGGTTTTTGACGAAAGTCCACAGGGTAAAGTCCTTCAGGTCAGTTCCTTCTCAATCCCATTTTAGGCTACCATTTGGAGGAGCGCTTGCATGTTTACTTAAGCTTAAGCAATATGTGTAAACCTATTCCAACTCGGTACGCATTTAATTTTATAAATGCCAGCAAACATATCCTTGTGGCTTGTGGTTTCAGACCTGCAAAATGTCTGGCTGTATTAAACATTTCTTTTGTTGACTCTAGCTCCTTCCTGCTGTTAGGTTTTCCCACAAGAGGGAGCAATCATTCACCCTTAAGAATAACATTCTCCTTACGCTGCACTTAGCAGGAGTGAACGTATAAGCGAGGGTTTGAGGACAATACTGAACTTGTATTTTATGTTCTTCCAGGTAATAGTTTGGGGAGACTATGGCCGAATGGACCACAAATGCTTCATGGGAGTTGCCCAGATCCTTCTGGAGGAACTGGATCTGTCCAGTGTGGTAATAGGCTGGTATAAATTATTTCCACCTTCATCACTAGTGGATCCAACCTTGACTCCCCTGACACGCAGGGCTTCCCAGTCATCTCTGGAAAGTTCAACCGGGCCTCCCTGTATTAGATCATAGTAGCAGGTGCTGTCTGATAAAAACATCATCCAGGATAACAATTGGAACCAGATATTCACATGATCAAAAAACACTGTTGGAGAGAGACAATCACTTCTGTTTTCGCTTGTAGTAGTTATCCAAACATATGTCTGTCTATCAAGAGATGGCTTTAATTGACAGAACAAAGGTATATCACATATGGCAAATCTATTAGCGGCTATCACAGATGCTTATAATGATCCAAATGAAAAAAGAAAAGAGAGAGAGACACCTTTAGATTCAACCTAAGTCAAAGATGACCCAAACTGGAAGCTCTCACTCCGCTAACGATGTTGTAATTCTCACACTTTGACAGAGCCCCCAAGCAGCGTTACCTTCCTGGTGTTTCAGCAGTTTTTCTGTACTTGTCACTTCCACTAGTTTTTTGCCATGTGATTCTGCTAGTTTTGTAGAAGTCCTCACAACGCTAACAGAGACCCTTCCTTTCTTTTTCTAAACCAAACAAAAAAGGGCTGAAGCATATCTCTGTAAGCATCGTTAAAGTATTCAACAAACAGCCACAGTTACAATTCCAGCAATTAGTTCAAATCGTTTCTCAGTTCTGGTACTTCCAAGTCGCTCACATGGAGACCCAGAACAAATGACCAACCTAGGTTAGATTCTTAAAAAATAAATAATCATCACAGTGCCACTTTTTCTTTGTACAAAGCAGATATGTTTGCATTATATATAATAACTTTTATGTTGATGATGTTTTGCATGGAAGAATTTTGAAGAATTCTGCAACTACTGCTGGGGACTGGTATAAAGCAGCTTTAGTCTTAATTTTGACATTGAATATGTTACTAGTAATGCAATTTTCCTCCTAGAAGTGGAGAGGAAATATTTACGTTTCTGTGTATAAATGTATATTTGACTTCCCAAAATGTTGACCAGGAATGGATTGAGCATATGACACTTTCAGCTGTACCCAGGCTTCTCTGATGTGTGTCGCTTCAGACGCACCTGTCTGTCCTGGATAGAGCATGGTATGAGTTGTTCAATGTTTCACTGGAAATTCCAGTTGAAATATTCTGCACTTACTAATGTTTTTATCAAATTTTAGTTTACATTTCTTTGAGATTGATGCAAGCACAAGGCTTGATTTTTTAACGCAAGATATCTTACTTTTTTGGAGGAAAAAAAATAATAATTCAAATTTCAATTTGCTTTTTATTCATTTGAGTTCTTCTTGGCCTCGAAATCCCTTGTGATATTCTGTAAATGTGCAAACAACTGCAGATTCCTGCAGGTGCATTGATATGTTTCCCCTCCTTTTACAGGCCATTCAATTTTGTGATCACACAAATAGAGCAGCATGACTTGGAACTGTTCAAAGCTGCATGCACGTTTTGTAAAAAGAGATGAAAAAGGTTATTTAATAATGTATGTTAGTTCCACATAGGCCAGCTTGTATGTTGCATGTACTTGTACAGTTTGCTCGTACTTACTATACTGAAGTAACCAAGAAATCTAAGCCATCCATTTTTTCTTATAGACATTTTGCAGGTTTTAGCCAGGCTAGGTCAGTGAGTCTGGTGCTAAATGTCTATAGATGGACTTTATTTTTTACCCTATGGAAAACGTGATGTAGTATGGACCAAATTCCTTCTAATAACTATTTTGGTGTAGATTCCTACTGTGGGGCTGTAACACATGTAGAAACTGTGTACACACTAGGTTTTAATCCATAGACATACTGCCTGCACCAAGTGAACTCTTTATTATTACTCAACACGTGGGAATTACTCTGCCCATCTTTCCATAGGGCGCAGATTGGTTACTGCTCGACCTGCTGAGCAGGAAGAACTCAAGAATTGGTGCACTACTACTAGATCATGTTCTGTCTTAGTGGCCAAAAACCAACTAGTTATAATTCGATAGTATCTTTCTATTTCAACCACTTGTCTTAACACTCCCCTGTGCTTTTAAATGAAATTCCAACTCATGTTATGTAAACATGTTTAATAAAATTTCCTTTTCATGTCCAGTGTAGTAGTTGTGCTCTCTGTATGTCCTGAGGTTCATCTGTGATTCTGCTCACTGCAGGACTGTGTGAAATGTGTTAAGGAACAGTAAAATGATAAGTGATTTCTATGGTTCTTTTGATCGCTGTAATAGTGTATGTTGAAATCTGGGGCCAGAAGCTGAGGCCTGGTGAAAGTCATGTTTGGTTGGCTTCCTTTTCACTGAGAAAGGAGCCAAATTGTGCTCTCATTCCTTGAAGCAGACAAATTGAAGTCAAGAAACAAATGTAGCCAAATTACTATCTGTTGACATCAAATCAGTTTATTGGAGTTGGGCAATGCTGCGACTGCTTGCACTGGGTCAGTGGGGCAGTGTGTATTGGAGCCAGGCAACAGCTCTCCATCTGGTATGTGCTGAGCCTTGGAGACATGAGAACAACTCCTGAGGTTTTGCACTTTTTAAACCCAGATATACACCCTTGTAGTGTAATGCTGTTATGGACAAAGCTTGATAGAAATTTACTTGAGAGCAGAATTTGGCGCTAAATTTTGTTAGAAAAGCAAAGATTATGTACTTTGTTTGATTTTTAGTTTTCCATGTCCCACAGATACCTGATCACAATTTAAAAATAACATAAAGACAATATCGCCTCACTTGGAACACTTTTGTTTATTACTTTATTTAACTGAATACATGGTTAAGCTACTGAAAAAAATGAATAATTAAACATGGTCAATCTCTTAACAAAAAGGCATGTTATATTTCTGCTTCTGTGTGGTGGGGCTGATGTTTCAGTACAGAATTTGTCACACTGTTGCAAAAAGCCATCAATTTCATATATCTCATGGCTTCGAATATTGTGTCCATTGCCAGGATATCTTTTCCTTTCTGATCTTGATAATATAACCAAAGTTAAGCATTTCTGATCTCCCCCTAGGGCACAGAAAATATGGCAGCAAAAGAACACACTGAACTATTCTGTTTATGGTGTTTCTGATGAACAGGGATCGCATATGCAGAGATTTCAGGAATGAAGTAGTAGACTGTCCTCGAACAGAGTTGTGTGCTGGTTTCCTTTCCCAGGGACTGTTGCCTTTTAAAAACTCATTGCTGAATGCTGAGATTATAGTACACAGATAAATCAGCTTTATTTCCCTCCTGATTTTCCCTTGAGATCGCAGTACAGCCTTATATGTCATAGGCAGGGGAAGAGCAAAGATATCAAACTCATAATCCCCATCATACAATCAGACAGTTAATGTTGAGTTAATGATGAGTTAATGTTCTAAATTTTATATTGAAATGCAAATTTAGTGTCCCTCTTTGTGGGAAGAGGAGAAGATTTTTGCCTTGACCTTTGTGAAAGAGAGACATCAGAACTTCTGTGAGTGGGTAGGACAAACCAGAGCTTCATGGTCTTATTCCATTGTAATTCCCGAATAAGTGATACGTGCACTTTCATTTCCTGTTCTCACAAACAAATAGCAGTCCAGCTATAGAATCATAGAATAATTAGGGTTGGAAAGGACCTTAAGATCATCTAGTTCCAACCCCCCTGCCATGGGCAGGGA
>JANHGB010045257.1:0-33576 GCA_026283785.1 Coracopsis vasa | reverse complement strand
GGACCTTAAGATCATCTAGTTCCAACCCCCCTGCCATGGGCAGGGACACCTCACACTAAACCATGTCACTCAAGGCTGTCCAACCTGGCTTTGAACACCGCCAGGGATGGAGGATTCACAACTTCCCTGGGCTTCTTTACCTTTAACAAGTTATGATCATTTCATGTCTTGTAACAGACATCCTCCAGCTATTCATTAAATGACTAATATTCTTGCACTTTATACAGTTATAAATAGTGTGTTAGATGTGATCATTCCTGGCAGACCTCCAAACCCTGTTTCGGCAAAGGAGCATTTGCTTGCCTTCTACTTAATAATAATCAATGGAATGAAGATGCTGCTATAGTATTTTTTCAAATATGTGGAGTGTTTACTGCAACATAACGCATTCACTACTCACTGCATTCTCCCAGTTTATTTTCCTTAATGACAAATATGTGCCTCCTTCCTGATCTCCCTTCCTCCATTCACTTTTCTCTGAGTAGACTCCTTTCCAAAGCAATCAGCTGGATCTGACCCAAGTACAAATACACTACATTACACCATTGTTCTGTTTTTCCTGAAGTTCCTCCCCACCCCCTTGTTTAATGCAAACCCATTTGATACTTCTTGGCTTTGTGCTACATGATGCATACATTTAGTATAGCCTTTCAATTATTTCTGTGTATTTAATCAGTATCTCTTTTTGGCCTGGTTTTCATAAACTTTGCAAACAGTTCCAAACTGGTAAAATTTTCAAACCTTGTGTTTTACTTATTTCTAGAGCCTTAAGTGCCAACTTCATATAGCTTACATCTGCATTTGCTATTAAACATCTTCACTTAGAGACTGGTTTAAGACAGGAGAAAAGTAATATGGAAAACATTGAATTCAGAGATAGCGTGATCATTCCCTTCATTTATGTTAGAAAAGAACAGTTCATGGAGGCAATGATGGCTTCTTTGAATTGAAAGGAAAACTGCTATTGCTCTAGATCATAAAACATGACAATAAAATGGGAATACACTGCTTGCTTTTGCACACATGCGTTCTGCCTGCTGTGCATGAAAGGTCATGACTAATAATGAAAAAAGTAGTGAAAACAGTTTGCATCCCAGTATCATTGATTCATTAAGGTAGCTAGTGCACTAGATGGGATTGAAATTATCTGCCCACAAGCAGAGGGAGTATTGATAAACACAGAGCATAAATAATTTATGTTGGTATAACAGTTTGAGGTTGTCTGTTTCTTGGACACGAACAGAATAGATTGATTTTGTTGCCTGTGAAAAGGGGCCAGTGTCTATCTGTTGGGTTGTATTAGACACTGTTATCAAATTAAACTGGGTGAAATTCCACCAGGAAGGCAACTGATCCACTGTTTATGGTATATGTGAAGAATATGACTGGAACACTGCTTCAGTTTTTGCTTTAAAAGTCTTGATATTTTTTTTTATTAGTGTCCAAAAAATAATAAGATACAGGAGAAATATAACTTCCATTTGATATTTGAATATGTATGAGAAAGAGAAGGATATCTTAGGAGATAAGAGAGAATCTTATTCACAGGAAATTGGGAGCACAGTTCAAAGATTATATTTAAGAAAGTCAGCAGCATTGAAGCAGCTACGAAAGAATGTGTGGTGAGAGAATACTTTGCTAATAATAAATAGGAATACAATGCTACTGCAACCAGTAATAGCACAGAAAACAGTATGTGACTATCCTCCACTGAGATGGAGATAATGTAAGCTTGAGATACAAACTGTGGCTTCAGAATCCAGAGGTTGTTCATTAACTATCTTGGAAACTGAGAGCCTTCAAGATACTGCCTCTTCCTCGAATTGTTTTGTAAAAATTAAAATACCAAATTAACTGCAGAGAGAAAACTGTTCTTCATATTTTGTCTTAAAATTGGGAATCTCAAAAATTATTTCCCATCCTACCCAGAAAACCTCTAACTTTTATTCAATGAAACTAGTAGATCAAGAAGCATAAACTTATCTTGAAAGTAGGTAACTTGGCTCAGCTTCGTCCAGCTCCCCCCGGCCCTCGGGCTGAGTCTAACTTTTAGGCCCGGGTGTCTGGCCCTTCGCACCACTGCCTGGTTACCCGGCGGCCCCCGGCGTGCAGAGGCTGCCAGCGGGGTGCGGGAGCGGAGCTTGCAGTGGGCAGCACTATCGATGTACAGCCTGCCTCGGAGCCAGGAGTCGCAGAGATCTCTGCTGTAATGCAGAAAAACAGAAGGCTGCTTTGTCAGGCACTTTAATATGAGTTAAAAATAAAATTAGCAAAAAGCGGCAGTGTTTTTTCCAAGTGTTGGATGTGTACGTTTGGATGCAGTGAAACTGGGTGTGTGATCGCTGCTTGTGCATGTCGGTGGATTTTGCATGAGAGCTCCCAAAAGAGTCTAAAACTCAAAAGCTTTGAAGGAGAATTCATAAAGCATAAAAAGAAATAATGCTTGTATTTAACAGCCTACCCTTTTCTGTGATTCAGTAGTGATTATGAACTCACTCAAATCAATGCAGTTCCACTCAGGAGTGTTAAAAAAGCACATTTGTCCCCCTTCCTGCATTATTCACAGTGGCTGCTCTGACAGATTAATGTCAGGCTACTGTTTCGTTAAGTGACAAGCCTTATTTTGTTGCCTGAGTGCTACTTTTATTGTTGGACTGTGCTGTACCCTCACTACTCCTTTGCTACTTCTGTATTAAACTGTAAGTCAGATACACAGGAGAATTTCTTGCGACCAGTGGACGCTTGTGCTGGAGGATTATTAAACTTTGATGTTAATCAGTTTAAGGAAGAAAACAATGATATTACTGCTGACAACCAAAATGGGTTGATAACTCAGGTACTGCTCTTCTAGATGCTATCTGAGAAAGGTCATCCAAGAAGGTCATAAAAGGAAAGGTCTTGGTTGGTCAGAGCAGACAAAAAAACAGGCTGGGTTTGGGGGAGCAAGATCTGATTTGATCCATGAGCAATAAAAAATCATTCAACACCATGAAGGGCTTGAAGCAGGGAACTGCACAGGACTGTTTTGTGTAGCCCCATGTAGCTACTGTGGCATTTAAATTGCCAAATGAATTGATTAAAGCCTTCGTGCCTTCAGCTCACCGACATCCTCAAAGTGTAAAACTGAAGTTTGCTGGGGTTTGGGCTCAGTCTGGCATGGTGTGGACAATCTCACAGCCCAGCTACAGGCTGTTGGACAGAGCCCAGGTGCAGGGGCTGAGCCCTAAGGAGCTCCTCTACCCAAATCAGCACACAGCCCTGGTTTAGGACTCTTAACCTAGCTGTTGGCAATATAAAAGGGGAGCACAACTAGAATGGTGCTCACCTTTGTATAGGTCTGAGCATCAGCAGGCGACAGCATGACCACTGCATTTAAGCAGTAGGGTTTGCTAGAGATCGATGAGGGAAGTTCTCACTTGATATAAAATGCCACTCTGTGGCAGCTTTGCACTAGGTCATAGCATAAAATTTCCTACACTTAACAGTACATTTCCAGCTTCTTGCAGCTCCCCTCTCCAGTGCAAGACACAAGAGGTCAACAGAAGGTGTCCCTGGCATTTTTCCCCAAGCTCCTGCAGAAGAGGCTGTTCCAGGGAACATGACTAGTGTATCCTTATGTCCTGGCAATGCTTGATTGCCAGGAAAGCTTTTTGAGCTGGTGGTTGGCATAGCTTACAGCAGCCTTTAACCTGCTATAACATGCTCTGAAGTGAGGACAGCTGCAGGCAACACTTGCTTCTTTTGAACTATGCTCCAGTCTGATGTGCACATGCTGCCCTTCAGCGAACTAGCACAATTGCAGGCAGAGAAGGGAGGGCCTTGCCTGCAAGCTACAGCCTCCAGTTGTGAAGCCCTCTCACTTCCTTGTGAACAGGGCTGGCGAAGGCCTGCCCAGTTGGCTTCACCCGGGTATGTGAGCAAGATTCAGCAGGACTTGTTCACAGAAGTTGACACCAGACCAAGCCCTTCAGATGCACATTCCTGAGCCCACTCCTCCCCTTCAGGGTATTTTATGCCAGCCGCTCCCAGGTTTCCCCCTCACCTCAATTACCTTTTTGTAGGGATCAGCTCTCTGTGTGTGTGTGCATGCTAATGCTAGGAAGGGCTGTCAGTGTAGCTTTGCAGCCTAATCTCTTCTAATATGATCCTGGCTTCAGGCTGCGGCTTTTTTTCCAGTGCCTAAATGCAACATATGTGGATATCAGGCGAGGGCAAGAATTTGCTTCTTTCTTGCATGCAGAACAAGGAAATGCATTCTGCCTCGCCACAGCTGCCACAACCACAACCACGGTGCTGAACCAGCTGCGCTTGCTGCCCTACAGCAAGGCAGCCAGAATAAAGTTGGGGTTAGTTTGCCCCTTCCCTCATTGTCGGAGTCCTCTACGCACCAGTCCCACAGTGTGGACTGCAGAGGATTTCTCTTGGGATGTATAGAGTAACCTATGGTTAGTGAGCTGCAGCCATGTGCAGAGCACTAGAAATGAGGGCTGGCATGATCTCACACTAGTGGTGCAAGTCTGCAGCCAAGAAATGGACAAGAAAAGGGGAACTATTGAACTGAATAGTGTTACAGGGCAAGTTGAGGAAAGGCCTCCTCAGAAATACACTAATAGGCTGGAGATAATGATTGCTGCCCTGCAGCCCTTGTAAGGCCCCCCTGGAACTTGGCAATGGTAAGAGAGGCTGGGAAAGCAGAGACTCAAATTATTAGCTCCCAGCATGATTCAGAAATATCTGTCCGCACTACAGGCATGACTCAGAGTCTAGAAAGGTCTTTGGGATCTATGAAGATAACCAGAAGAGGTCCAACCCTTGAGAAACAGTTTCAGACCTTACATTGCTCTTGCCTCCAGATCTGAGCTAATTTTTGACGGATGCAGAATTTCCTGGATGAAAGTTAAACAGAGCAGCTGAACATACCTTGCCAGTGGCTTTCTTGTTGTTGGTTTGTTTAGTTTAGTTTGGGTTTTTTAATGCTTCTGTGGTGGGTTTTTGTGTCTTTGCATGTTTAAAAAGGATTAAAAAGTGGAAATGCTAACGGGTGTTTTGGCTCATTCTGCTGTGTAGAGGGTTTCTGTGCCAAAGCGCTAGTTACCTAGGAAACTGCTGTAGGATTGAATTTGGATAGATGTGTTGTCAACTGCAAATGACTGGCTTTTCAAGAGGTGGGGAAGAATGCAAAATGCACTGAAAATATGACTGCCTGCAGTGTGATTTGTAGGTAAGATGGTGGTTGTGGTTTTTTGACTGGCATTTTGGAGGCACCCTGACAACTGCACAAAGGGATAGCAGATGGAGTGAATGGCCATGCCTCGGACCTGAGCTTGAATGCCCTTGTGTTTGTATGCTGGGTGAGCATTTGTCTAAATCTCAAACCACAACTGTCTGAAAAGTCAGTACTAAGGTTGCAATTAAGTATTTTTTCTGTTCTATTACAACAGAGTTATGACAATCCAAGGAAATGACAGCCTTTCTAGACATTTGAACTGCAGTACTGCTCGGCCATTTGCAACAAAAAAGAAAAGAGAAAAGAGACTGATGAAACATTCTTAATGATTATATCTACAGATAAATCTAAGGGCTTATGCAATGAAGGAAAACATGACTTGCAGATTTTTTTCCTGGAAATCATCAATAATGGGCCTTTTCTAATACAGCTGCAAAAAATGTGAGAAAGTAAATAAATGCTTCAGTACGGGGGAGTTATACTGATGTCTATCAGTTCTGCCACGATGGCTAAATCTGCAACTGGTTACTTATCCCAGGGGAGCTAATACTTAGAGTGGTCTATAGCAGAAAAAAAAATGAGCAAAGCAGTGAGGTTCACTCATTTAGAATGCATCTCTCACAATTCCTCCTAGTCCCTCACATATGTAGGATTAGCATTTGGGCTTACACTGAACATGAATTTCCATGTATTTCACCTACAAAATGCATCTCAGATAGCAAATGCAAACTCCTAGTAGCTTATTCATGTTATGACAGGTGTCACTGGTTGGCACAGCTACATGTAATCTTCAAAGGTTTGGGCTTCCTCCCCCCAGCAGATGAGCAAGTTTCCAGCCTTGAAAAGGCAGGTTGTTCTGCTTGTTTTGGTTTAGGCAAGTGCACCAGGTGAGGAGAAGGCTGAGGTAAAGCCTCATACCTCTGGCTGAAGCTCTGTGGCAGGACCTGCTTCCAAAGTCACTTCTGAGGCCAGCCGGTCCTTGCTCCCTGCTGTTGGCACACTTACATCTCCTGCATTTGTCTCTGCAGGTATGTCTCTCTTCCCAGGGCTCTAAAATAAATGCTAGTCACCAGTCCTGACCTCTGGCCTCACCACGAGGTTGTATGGGCTTCCTGCAAGGAGAAGACGTATCTTACTTTTGCTCCCTGCTGAGGGCTGTCCAGGCTCTACTTTCAGGTGAGAATCAGTCCTTCAGAGCTGAAGGTCAGATGAGAATCCCACCAGATGTTTGATCAGCTTGTGTCAGGCTGGCACATCTATGTGACAAAGACAAACCTCCCTGTGGACATACCTGGACTTTGTCCCTGCCGACTTCGCTTCCAGAAGGCCAGGCTACATAGGTCCAGCCAGCTGCCCTGCTGACTGGAGGGAGACACCAGACTCAGTAAGAAGCTGTGATATCTTGGATCTCTTATCTGTTGTTTATAAGAATACAGACACCCCGATCACTATTCCTTCAACAACATCTTTAACAATATTTACATTGGGGATCAGCCAAAACCTCTAAAACTGCAGGATGCTGGGCCTGGAGGTGGCTGGGATACAGTGTGTTACATCCAAGCTTTATCTCTGGCCTCTGTCTTTGAAGAGGGGCTGAAGTGACTTGCAGGGCTGGACACTGGGCCTAGAGGTGGCTGGGATACAGTGTGTTGCATCCAAGCTTTATCTCTGGCCTGTGTCTTTGGAGAGGGGCTGAAGTGACATGCAGGGCTGGACACCCTTCCTCCCTGCTTGAGCCTGTGTGCACTGGCAGATGTGCACACAAACCTAAGCAGACTCCTCTATTTCAGGCCCATCTGTAACCTGCATAACGAATAATGTACAATGAATTTGTGGTCTACATGTTTATTAAGTGACTCAGTATTTCCAGTGGAGATTTTGTGCTCATGTTTTACTCACATCGCAAAACCCACTCACTTTTTTATTATCCCCAGCAGCGGTAGGCGATAATAAATTATACAACTGCAGATGATGGTAACTATATCAACAAACAAATTGTATCAATTTTCAGTGTGAGTTTAAAGCTCCATTTACTGGCTGTGAAAACTCTGAAAAAGGAATTTGGGAATGGTGCTTCTGTTCTTATGTTCTTACGTTCTTACATTCTTAAACGTTCTTACCAGGCTGTAATCCAAGCCTTCCATAACGCATCTCTAAAGATTTTTGCCTACTGTATACCACTGCTTTTACATACGGGATTTGACATTTACATACGTAAGAGAGGAGAGAAATTGAACTGATGCAACAGTGACAGCTCTCATTCGTTACTGCGTGAGAGGGCTGAAAGACAAGACACCTCGGTGGTGGAATTCAGAGCTAATCCCCCTCCACTGCATTTGCAGAAACAAAGGCTTGTAGCAAAACGTCAATCAATCAACAGTTCAGCTACATCCTGTGTATCAAAACGAGCTCACACGCTCTCTAAATCACTCTGTATCCTGTATTAAGCTTAATAAGGTACTCAGTTAATAATTTGTATGGCTGTGGAAAGATGTGAGCTTATGCCACAGCAGCCATTTTGAAACAGCCGACACACCCCTGGCAGGGGATGGACTTTTTGGGGAAGCAGGTGTAGCAGTGTTTGAAGAGTTCCAGTACCCTTTCCCAGAGGAACTCTATTAGGGAAACTTGTTTCTGTATGATAAAGTTACACCTCAGTCACAAGACAGAGCACTTGGGCAAGTGTAAGTGTAGCTCACTCACCGTGCCACATGCTGTATTTGTGTTTTAATTGAAAATTTTTCATTTTTAGTTGTTTATACTCAGTGGCTACTTGGAGAAATGAGCCAGAAACTGTGTTGCTTACCCAAGTGACCCTCACCACCTTGGTGCTGGATGGGACATACAAGTGAGGGAATAAATATGGCTGAAACTTCCAGCAAGAGGAGACCATCCTTCAGGCTGGTCAGATTTTGCTCTAAAACCTCCCCACAAAGTGATCCTAATCCCTCTGGGTCTGGGACAGGCTGAAGCGATGCAGAACTGACTAAGCTGCTGCATGAATAAGCCTCCTGGACCTCACCAGGCTCAATAACTAATACTTTGAACTGAGCTGCTGATCACCGTCCTGACATGCAGCAGGGTTTTGCACATTTCATTGCCCGTAAATATGGTTAGGGCTGTTGTGAGCTTTTTCTGTCTGCTCCTTTTGTGGTTCCTTGTTCCCAGGGGCTGCGAAGGAGCCCTCTGCCACTGGAGCCTGGGAGGTTTCAGCCCAAAAAACTCTTGGAAAGGGGCCCTCAGAGAGAGTGAACTCAACCCCCTCCCTTGTAATTGCTATTGAAACCTGGCAGAAATAGTACATATCTGCAATTAGGGTTGGCTGTTAAAGTGTTCTTGGAGCTCGACACCATTAACTTTGACACTGAGAGCTTGAGGCCAGATCTTTGAGCATTTCCTCCTGCAACATCACCAATCTTTGAATGAATAAGTAAGACCAATTACAGACATAAGTCAGTTCTTGTTAGTTGGATGTCTCTTATCCACAGCCTGTACATTCCTCAGCATCTTTTGTTTTTAAACAGCCACCAGTCACTATAAAGCCAGCAGTCAGTCAGGACATATGGGTTGTTGCTGTTGGGCTTTTTTAAGGATTTAGCTGTGTTATACAAATTGCTGATTAAACTGGAAAGTTAAAATGAAGAAAAAAGTCTTGCTTCAGACCAGAAGAACTTATTTTCCGAGTACACACAGTAAGTCTGGTAATCCAAGCACATTCTAAATGGCTCCTGTTTTAGCAACTGTCAACTGCTTGGCCGTTTTAAAATTTGAATAGTTAATTATTCACTTGAACAGGGTGCTGTGTTCTACTTTGTTGTGAGCTGAGCATCTGTCTTCCCTTCTGGAGGACACAGAGCTAACCTTTACCTAGGCAAAGCAACTCACTTTATTTTCATGGGAGGGATATTACAACTTGCTTCTTTTGTGTTCCCGTTGGCTTGCTGTGGTTTGTTTTTTTTCTTCTCCTTGAATGCTTGTCACCTTGCAAACACCTCTGTGTCCTCAAAATGACAAGATTTGCATGTGTACAGCAAGTGACTTTTAAAGTAACCTGATATTCACAGAGATAATTAGAATGTTTTATTGGGCTCTCTCACAAGAGCAAGGCTCCCAGGCCACTGCAAGGGATGTGTCTTCCAGCCACACAGAGGCACCACCACTGCCCTCCCATGCTGGCAGTGCCCAGTGACTGGTCCCTCAGCCCACCCTCCAGCTCTGTGCTCCCTTTGCTTCCCAGCAGCTCCCAGCTGAGTAGCACAGCTCACATTACTGCCTGTCTCCCTCTCCAACAAGAACACGCTTTCAGAGGAGATTGCTTTGTGCTTATTTTAAATTATTGGGGGAGTGGGGTGTATCTACAGCCAGGCCTGGACTAATTTTGCGATTCCCTTTTATGGTGAGAAACTCCAGAAATTAACATTTGGGTAAATTATCCTACAGTGTATGAATAAACATGAGAATGAACAACAAGAATAACATAACATGTTTGCCTTCATTCCATAACTACATCTCTACTAGGAACATAATATACCAACAAGTGGAACTGTACAATTACAGAGGTAATTTAAAATAAGCTTTCTTACAGCCACCCCTGGGTTTTCGGTCATATCCTGCCTTCTGTTTGTATGTTCTTTTACACCAGATTCTCTTTCCTGACAGACTCCCCATTTGTTGTGTCGCTTCTTCATGACTTCTAGAAGCAAGAGAAATGCTCAGAGACATGGAAAGTTACTCTTCCTTATTACAGTAATGATATGTAAATGTATGCTACATCCTCAGCCTCTTCTGTAAATAGAGCTGGGCGTGTTATCTTTACATTCCCGGGTTGCTGTTATTAAAACAGCTCACACAAATGTACACTTAGTTTGCAAGAAATGGCCTTGCTTATTTGCTTTTTGGTAGAAAAGGAACAGGCTAGTGTCAAGTACATGAGAGCCTGGGCTCTTATGTTTGCACAACACAAAAACAAGCTGACAAAGTGAGAGAGCATCTTCTTGAGTATGCCTTTACTAGTATAGGAAAAAAGATATCTTCTTAATCTAGGTTCACTAACCTGATTTCAAAGAGCTGTGAATAGCTGGTTGTTCAGTATTAACTTGGGTCAGCAGCTCAAGTCCAAACATTGTTGTGAACTGGATACTTTAACCTGGGCTACCATCCTAGGCACTGGAGGAGGCAGGGTAGGTCCTGTGGGCTGGAAGCGTGGCAAGAGGCTGTGGTATGCTACTGTGGGATCCCAGGCGAAGCAGAGGACTGCAAGTCTTTTCCAGCTGGATCTGTGGCCATGCTACCTGCTCTGCTGAGACACGCTGGGAGCAGAGGCCAAGTCTCTTCTTGGTTGGGCAGCAGCGCTCCTGATTTGAAGCACACTTGCGCAACATCTGTAGCAGCACACAGAGTCAGCTAGCAAAGAGCAAAGCAGCCCGTGCACCAGTCTGGGCCAGTATGGTTGCCCACAGCCGAGGCTAGGTGGCTTAACCAGTATAAACTCTTTTTACAACACCAGTGAAGGCAGCCAAGTTCTGCCACATCCATCACTGTGAGGTTTTCACCTCACAGGACACAGCTCCCTGGGGTGAGGAGAACTTCTTTGAGGGTTCAGAAATACTCAGTGTCACTCTTCTCAGAGAAGTGGTAACATCCCAATTAGGTGATGGGGAAGTACTTTTGGTAACCTTACCCTAGTTTCCTGGAGTTCAGCCCTTCTTTGCATAGTATTTACCGTCTTGCTTCTTTGTCAGCTTTAAACTGGGAATATGGAACTTCAGTGGTTTGGGTATGGGGCTGAGAAAATAATCTTTGTAGTAAAAATTAGGGTATTCATTTAACTACATTTAGTTAAATGACAGCTGTTTGGTAGTTGACTAATTCTATTTATCAATCTATCTCCATCTTCACCATTAAGAAACTAGGGCCAGAATGATTTATGAATTCTTATTTAATCCCTCTCTGGTTGGTTAAGCACTGAGCAGGCAAATTGGTAAAGGCTCTGGCAAGCTGATCTGTCTTGCAAATTCACCCTTGCCTGCTCTTCTGCAAAACCACTTAAAATAAAAGGGTTAAGAACAATAATAAACTGTGAAATCAAGAGAGTGAAGACGTCCTGTACCACCAGCAAGGACTAAATGGTGACTGTGTCACAACAACATCCTTTAATCTTAACATACAAGGTCAAAATTTGAAGATTAGCTCCCCTGCTATACATCTTTTACTAAGAAAGTTTCCATTTCCTTCTTGACAAGTACGAATGTCTGTTACTGGCACTGTGAGTATGTGCCTTTTTTCAAACCAACACTGTTTGTAAAATAGCTTTAAAAGAAATTGCTTAAAGCAGGAGTTAACCCCTTGTTAACTCAAATTTACACATTCTTGTTTCAAATCACCTCCTCTCTACCACATTGCTTTCTCCAACTGACTTTTCTCTTCAGCAGCTTACATTTCACTGACATATTTTCTGACCTCTGTGCCATATTTTGCACATAGCCCTGCCTAATGTGCGCTTCAGCCTGTAAGCAAATTGTATTTGTTTTCTCCTATATCCATCCATCCTCTGGAAAATCTGGGTTTACAGCCAAGGTTTTACAGACATAGGTACTCTGTTTCATTGTGATGTGGCTGTGCTAGTGCCAAGATATGTCAATTGCCTGAAAATATTGGTGTCTGAAAGGTTTTATTTTCTCTTTGCCATAATTAAATACTGTGCAGATGGAGTTAACAATTGATTTAGAATAATTATTGAACTTTTTCTTCTTCTTTCTCGCTATTTTTTTCTCATTGTGAAGTGTTGTGTCTATTTTGGTTTCCTATTTTTGTTAGGCTACTTGTGGGCACAAAAATATTATGCAGTTGTGGATCATCCACTCCAGAATGTTAGCTAAAGATTTCTGTGAAGGCAGCTATAGAGATACAATCCATTTAAAATCTTTTTTAAAGTCTGTGGTAATAGATTTCAAACTAGTATGGAATTAAAAAAATAATTAAGAATATTTTTGTGGATTTTTTTTTCTTTAAATGAATAACTTTGAACTTCAAAGAGGATCATTTCATCAGGTATTTTGATGAAGAATTTCTTGTTGTCTGAGTAGCAGGACTGAGCATGTCCTGGGATGTGCTAAGAGAGGGTTGTGCTATGAGAGTGGGGCTTGTTAGGTTCCTGCTGCAAGACCCAGTAGCTCTGCTAAAAATGACCATAGTCTCAGGAAACTACACAGACAAAAGATTTTCTGTGGCTCTGATGCAACCACTGAATGGAAAGGGAATGTTTATTTAATGACCAAACTGGTTCGTCCTCAAATGTGCCATTTTGTCTTTGTAAATTTTGGAAAGGATCAGGAGAATGTTGCCAAGGGCAACCACTGCATCTTGAGGAACTGGAAATGAAATACAGAAAGAAAATAGAACAAAGATTCCTTAAAGGAGTTTACCCTATTGTATTCAGTGCCAAGTAAGTAAGTAGGTAAGTAAGTAGGTAGGTAAGTAGGTAAGTAAGTAAGTAAGTAAGTAAGTACAAGTTATAACCACCCTGATTATCCCTCAGCAGGTAACAGCTCTGAGGCATTAAATGTCAAGTAAATGCTGCAGGCTAAGTACCTCTCCCAAAAGCAGTCAGTGCTAACTGGCTTCAGCTGATGCTGTTAAGGCACAGGGTGCCTCCACAGAGCACTTCCCTCATTGCTCCTCCTCCGCCAGCACTCCTTCAGACCACTGAAGGAACTTTTCTACATCTGCAATCTCTTTCCCAAACTGATGGTGTGCTCTCTCTCTCCTCCTCCTGCAGCCATACAGCTGGCTTTGGGTAGAGATATGTGAGCGGAGGCTTCTGTAATCACAGCTCAGAAACGTATTCTACAAATGTCATCACTTGGATCAAACATAGCCAAGGGTCTTTGACACAAAAGGCAGAGGTCTGTGATTTGATCTGGAGTCCTATGAAATTGGGACCTCAAAGAGTCATCAAACTCATGCACATGTTGACGTGGGAGACATGGATGAAGGGTCATCCAGATGAGAGTTCAAACAGCTACTCAGGTGAGCCCTGTAGTCTTCCGAGTTAGTAAGAGCAGTGCAAAAGAGAAGCATGTAGTATAGTGCTGGCAAATATTTTAATGAATGACCTTACTGGGGGTGAAAACCTGAGAGATGGCTCCTACCTAGTATTATGACTGCAGCCTCCTGACTGTCCTTCTAGAAGATGGATGACTGTTTCTCTATGAAAAAGTCAATTTATAACTTGGTTTCAAGCTCCGCTGCATTTGGGTGGTTTAGCTCTATGACTTGCTGTTCAGGCTCATCCCTATTAAAAAAAAAATAATCCAGAATTATTTTCCCATACTTGGGCAGCTATATGGGCTGGTGCTTCCAGACTGTCTCCCCAGAGCAAATTCTCTGAATTCATACAGCTCAAGTGACCTTTCCAGTTCACAGCAGTGACTAAGATTCCCAGCATCTGTGCAAGCTTTGAGTTAGATATACATACGTACATGTATATTTATATACGGATCTATACATGCACACACATAGAGAGACAGAGAGAGTATGTATGTGTGTATGTATAAAAAGGCTGCTTAAAATTTCAGCTCTTGTGTTACCAAGATCTGTGTCTATACAAGTTACAGGAATTCTGGCAAAACCCAGAAAGCAACAAGCATACATTATATTCACACAGCTCGTCTGTTGAAGCGTGATTCTAAGAGCCTCCAGCTATTTAAACACTTACTGTAAAGCAAGTGAGTAAATGGTTTCTGGATTAGGATTTTAGTCAGGTTGTAAATTTTTGGAGATGTGTTCTGTGTTTGCCTGATTTTGTACACAGGCAATAGATTTTGGTCCCTAGGAGCTGTCTCTGAAGGAATAATTAGAACTGCTCCAAGAACTGAGAAAATGCACTGAAAATTGCTATACTATTTAGTTTCAGATTTAATTTGGTGAATTTTTCCAGACAGCTCCTCAAATAGTAAAAGCAATAAGTTGGGTTTTTTTTCTAAAACGATATTTCTCCTTTGCTAGGCTGCTTTGACAAATACTTGAAATAAACCCTCTGATGTCTTGGGGCAAAGAAAGCTATAGGTTCTGTTACAGTTTCAATCATTACTGCTTTTTTTATTTTAACATAGGCTGCTTCCTGGCAAGAAATGTTTCAAGTCAAAAACTTATTCAAACCAGCCAATATAATCTTCCTCGAACTGTCGATAAAGTTTGATAAAACTCTCTCTTCTCTTGGGTGGATAGTTCTAAGGAGTTTTCAGCATAGGCAGCTGCTTAGGTAAACAGTTGGGATGCTGTTCAGTTAAGAATGAGAAACTTCAAGTTGGATGTTGGTTTATCTATAGGTCTTTAAGCAATTAGCTTATCAGAGAGGGAGCATTGATGCAGTCACTGGAGCCTAAAGCTCACCAGCCATGGTGGATGAAATCCAGGTGCCTATGTATTTTGAGGCACCACAGACACTCAGGAGCTGCACAGGGCTGGCAGCTCTGACATGGGATGTATGAGAGGCCATGCAGGATATCCCACAGTGCCTAAACTACTGTAACATAGATGCATGCACTTAGCTAACTTGACTGAGCCCCAGCTGCATACCAAAGGCAACCTGAACTATGGCTTGTTCTCCACTCCTTTGCTGATTAAGAGCTTAATTCAATTGCCTGTACCAGGCATCTCAAGCCATTTAACAAACCTTAGGGTAGCCCATACACTGCTAAGGGGCCAGCAGATGTGACACTTGCCTTTCTGGAAGAGCAGCTGGAGCAGCCAGCTCAGATTACAAGCACATCTTGGTTGCCCGTCAGTGACCTGAACTGCTCCCTAGGTATCAGTAGCAGTACTGATAGAGAGCTGAGACCCTCATACACATATAGAAGTCTTCAAGTATCTAAGTGGCCTCACAGCCCTTTCTGTACTAGTCGGAAGTTTTCAAGTAATGTTTATGCAGCTACTTCATTCTTCTACTGTTTATCCACCCTCTGCACTGCACTCTCTCTTCTGTGTATATGTACTTTGGCTTGCATATTTTGCCTGGACATATTTAGACTTACCCAGCGTCTTCTCTGCTGGCTCACACACTCAATCCATAAACTTTCCTTGCTGCCAACCAGCTTCCCACCAGAAATTCTCCACATGGCTCCCAGGCAAGGCATGAGGAGCATTCATCCTCCTACCCCACTTCTCATCCTTAGGGGGAGAGCAGAGGCTGGCAGGCAGCAGCAGCTGGAGCTGGAGACACCACCTCATTCCCCTGACAGCCATCCTTTGCTGGGCCAAGGACATCATAACTTCTGCAACTGTCTTTCTGGCAATAATCTCACGCAATGCATGCTTTTGTTTTTGAATTAGTTTCTGTGAAAGACCATAGATACAGCTTCTTGTAAAATATAAGATGTATTCTATTTAAAGAGACCCTTACAATTAAATGATTCCTGGCCCTTCTTTCCCAGGGAATTGAAAAGTGATGTTAGTTGCCAGGCATACCAGGTCAAGCTGGGCTAAAAATTATTTGAGTAAAATATATTTACAAAATTCTATCATTTTACATCTAGATGTCTGTATGTTTCTTGGAATATTTGTCATGTTGCCATCAAGGCGGCAGTCAATAGGTTTGTGCTTTGCAGTAGAACTCCCTGGAGAGATTAATGCTGGCAATAACTCAAAGAGGAAATGGAGGCAGCAGCAACACTGTGGAAAGGAAGAAAGGAAAGAAAGGAAGGAAAGGAAAGGAAAGAAAAGGAAGAAAGAGAAAGGAAGGGAAGGGGGTATCAGAACATTGTTTATAGAATTATAGTGCCCTCTGTGCTTTCAGTCTGAGATGAACATGTCACACCATTATAAAATTGTTGGTTAAACAGTATGTTCCAAGTAGCGCAGCTAGAAGTGATACAGTCTAGAAAGACCCCAGTCCCAGAGCAGCCTTCCCCGACCCCCACAACAAGTCATCCTACAGAATATTTACCTTTCACCACAACACAAACATTGCTGATGTTTCATCTCTGTCTTGGTTCGCTTCTCCTTGAATGCACAGTTAATGTCTTCACCTGCCCATTCTGACAACTCCAGATACTCTTTTGTACTCTTTAATAGATTCCTGACATATACTGAGATACTGACATACACATATATACTGAGGCCTGAATGTTATGTTTATATATTTTCTTTATCTAAAACTAAGATGATATTAATTCCACTCTGTTAGATCTTCGTCCAGGCCATAGTCATCTCAGACTCCAATTTAAAATTATCCTTCTGGTGTTACAGCTTCCCGGGTGCTCACCAGCTCTATAACACCTGTTTGACTTTCAAACAGCCTGCTTCTAAACAGTGGTAACTTTTCATACAAGAGGTAAAACCAAGATGAGAACAAACTGTGGGCCCAAAGAATGACATTAGCAGCAATCATGATAAATTTATCAGGCTTATTGTAGTAATTATCATACTGAAACGTCTTATTTCTTTTGATTGTCACAGTACTGTGGCAACCTTTAAGCAGAAAGAAAAAACCAACAATATTTTTTTCAAATAAAAGCCTAATATGTTTAACACAATTGAAGGTAGTTAGGAAGAGGAGTATGTCACCCTAGATGTCTGAGCTTGGGATGTATTTACATGGTAGTCACTTCAGGTTTTGGACAGGTAAATAAACTCACATTAGGTTTCTTGTTGCTGTGGAAGGTCTGTTCCTGGTCTCCATAGCAGCTCATGGAAAGGTAGCTCAGGTGCTGCTAGAATTAATCAAAGCCACTTCTGCACCAGCATGGAGATGTGCCCTTCCACTCAAACACGGACTCCAAAAGCTCCAGGCTTTTTGTATTTGAATTTGACTTCAAAAAGTGGTTTGTAAGATGCTTAAGGCTTTAGCTAGTGCAAGTTTCCATTAGCAGTATTCTGGCATTAGTATGTCTAAAACTACCTGACAGAGAGAGGAGGTGATTGGTCTCTTTTCTTCCATACTAAGCAATAGGACAAGAGGTAATGGTCTCAAGCTGTGCCAGAGGAGGTTTAGACTGGATATTAGGAAAAAATTCTTCTCCAAAAGGGTGATCAGGCATTGATTGGAACAGGCTTCTCAGGGAAGTGGTGGAGTCACCATCCCTGAAAGGGTTCAAAAAACATGTAGATGAGGCCCTTAGTGACATGGTTTAGTGGTGAGCTTGGCGATCCTGGGGTAATGGTTGGACTTGATGATCTTAAAGATATTTTCCAACCTAATTGATTCTGTCATTCATCAATTTTTCTTCTCCTGTTTGTTTTACTATGGTATTATTACCTGTTTTGCTTATGGCCATTCATTTCAGTGTGGCTGCTGCTTTGCGCATGTCCATATTGGTGACAGAGGGCCACAATACAGCACACAGTTCCTAGTCCCAGATTAGCAGCAACCTGCAGTCTGACTTCAATTAGCTGAAAGGATGATGTTTCTTGACTGGTGTTTAAATGAACTGAAAATCAAAACCCTGTTTTTCTTGGTTCTCTTCCAAATCACACACTAAGTTTGCCTCATTACAGATTATAACAGATGTTGGTAAAAGGAGATAAGTCTGAAACAAATTTGAGATCTAAATAGTCCAGAGCTTGTGGTTTGGCCTTTTCTCTTCTGAAACATGTGAGGAAGCACTGAACAATTCAGATCCATAGAATGAAGAGGGGCTGCAGGAGCTTAGCAAAACCTTTCCTTCATTTTAGCAGTCCTGTGAACTCTGTGGTGAGGTGCCCACTTAAATCAGCAGACACCCAACAAGGCATGGAGAGATAAGGTCCTGCAGAAACACCTTTCCACCTTTGCCCTTGAAGAGCTGACCCAGGGTGACCTGTATCCCATGTCCCAGACCCAGGGCATAGGTGCTTTTCTCTCCCTGAAGTGGACTGTAAAACAGCCAGAGTACTGCTGCTGCCTTTTGCAGTTTAATGTCTGAACTGAAAACAAGAGAGAGAAAAGGCCAGAGAGAATACACAGTTACGATGAAATCATTGCAGCTAATCTAATATATAATGGTAACAGCATCTAGGTGCCTGCTCACTGTGTGGAATATAGGTATAATAATGAAGAAAACTGTTTCTTGGGAAAATCATCCTGCTTCGCCATGACCTTCTCAGTTAATAAGCAGAGTATCTGTGTATGAAAACAGCTTCTTAGTTTCCATGCTAGAGAATACACTGCCTTATCACTTACTATAATTTTGATTATGAAACAGTTGTTTTCATAAGCCTCACTTTTCTATTGCTTGGAGCTATCAGATATGTTTTCTGAGATTACCACTTCTTTGTGCTCCCCAATCCTTGAGCATAACACTTGGTTGCAGGTGAGAGTTATCTTTTAAAGAAAACCCCTTTGATCATCTTCTGACAGTTTTTCAAATCCTTGTCCTGTTGTTAGTTGTAGAGGTCACTACAAGAAAGACATGGAGGAGCTGGAGTGGGTTCAAAGAAGGGCAACAAAGCTGGTGAAGGGTCTAGAGCACAAGCCTTATGAGGAATGGCTGAGGGGACTGGAGTTGTTTAGTCTGAAGAAAAGGAGTCTCAGTTGGGACCTTATTGCTCTCTACAATTACATAAAAGGAGGATGGAACAAGGTGGGGATTGGTCTCTTCTTCCAGCTAACAAGCGATATGACAAGAGGAAGTGGCCTCAAGCTGCGCCAGGGGAGGTTTAGACTGGATAGTAGAAAATATATCTTCATGGAGAGGCACTGGAACAGGCTGCCCAGGGAAGTCACCACAAAGGAAGACATGTAGATGTGGCACTTCAGGATATGATTTAGTTGTGGAGCTGGCCATGCTAGGTTAACTGTTGGACTTGATGATTTTAAGGGTCTTTTCCAGCCTAAACAATCTATGATTCTATGTAGTTTGTATACAAACAGATCAATGCAAATGCCTCATTTGGCCTAACATTTGCTCTTCAGTGTAGCCTTTCTTACTGGTCATGGTATCTTATGGTATAACTTCAAGGACTCGAGATACCTTGGGCACAGAGAGGTGCTAGTGAAGCCCAGAGCTGCTGTAGGCTTGTGACCCCTGCTGGTTTTTCCTGCGTGAAAATTAACACCTTTGATCATGGGGAGTAAATTTTTGAAAAATAGTCTTGTATCTTATCTATGAGTAATCATTCCACTTGTATTCACCAACTTTGTTTTTCTTCCAAGGCTGCTGGTCTCATCATGCGTCCCAAAGGGGTCATCACCCCTTATGTCTCTCCGAAGCCCAGGCTTCTGCCTCCCTGCTGTGCTTACACTCTCCATGTGGGCTGACTGTTCCCACCACTACACTGTAAATCCCTGGTGGCACCAGCACCCTTTGAGAAAGCAACCAAGCTGCAGCCCTGATTTCACTCTGGGGCTCAGTAGGTGACGCTGATCTTGTGAGAGAGTAGGAGGCATATCAAGCTGAGGATGCAGCTGATCAGAAAATGTTTGACATTTTGTTTTAGTCCAAATGTTCTCATATTAAGAACATGCTTCCCTTTTGACTAGTAATAACGATTTCTCTTCTTTAATATTAATCACTTGGCAAAGAATTTGCACAATTCATTTTCTTAATCATGTTTTTAAAAATGCAGTTAGAGCCAGCTATGCTTTCATCCCGTATCACAGAAGGCTGTGATGAGGAGGTTTCAGGTGTTGCTTGGAGGTGTGTGCTGCTGAGTGCTTTCATACTGTACTTAAAAAGGAGGTGTTTATAAAGTCCTGGCAAAAGGACTGAATGTCCCTCCTCCAGATTCTGTGAAAAGATAATTAGAAAATATCCTAGATCTCAGGTTCATAGCCACAGCTGTCTGCACTGCCTCCAGGCCACCTAACATGGCAATTTTCTCTGACAGTAGCTGATACATCTGATATATTGGTGGCACTTTGCCTTCCTCTGGGTGCTGTCAGCCCCATCCTGTATCAACTGATGTCCAGAAAGGATAGCTGGGATGAAATGGGTTTTCTAGCCTTGTGAATAAGGGTTCTATAGTTGATTTTTTCTCAAAAATCCAATTTGCACAATCCTAAATTCTCTTATACTCAGACACTCGCCCCAGCCTGAACTCTCAGCCTTTCTAAGGCAACAGGATGAGAAATTTCACCCTTGAATCTTAGCATTTTGTTAAAAATACAGTAACATTAAAAGTTACTATTCTGAAAGTCATATTAGAAACTATATAGTACTTGAGCTCTCTCTATATTTGGCTTCTGCTTCAATGCAGAAGCTGTCCTTTCCCAAAGAATCAGAAGCTAAGCTTTAGGCCATGGGGGAGGTTAGAAAGGTAGCTGCAGCAGCTTTGCAAACCACCAAGCCACTCAAAGACGCTTAGTTTTGATTGAAAGTGTTTGGTGTTCGAAAGATCAACTTTAGATTGAAAAGAAATGGAATATGAAAGAAACTGCATAGCAGCAAATCTGAGTAATTAATTGCTACATTTGCCTCAATGCTAAGCAGCTACTTGTGCCCACATTACAAAGTGGCATTTCATGGGTGACACTTGTATATTTGATTATTGCAATTATGAGGCAGTGGGGAGCCAGGAGAAGAGGGGAGGTAGGTTCCACTCAGTCCCCATGCTGTGAATGGCTGTCTCAGGTACTGTTGTCACCAACACCCTGTGCAGCTGAGCCAGTGGCAGCCAGGCTGGCACTGTGGCATGAAGGTGCACTCTTTGTGGTGAAGGCCAGGGTCAACCTTCTTTCTCTCCTGCGGTGCTTCCTGTTGTTTCACTGGAGGTAGGTCCCAAAACCCACCTGGGTCTCCTCTGGTCTCCTGAGCCTAGGAGAGCTGCAACAGCAGTGGTGTTTGAGGCATCCTTCCCCCTCCAATTCCTGCATCTGTGTGATTGATAAACTCTTTTTCTCTTGCCCCAGGAAGAGCTGTGGGTGAAAAAGGAGGCCAAAGGGGTGACATCTGCCCTTCTCTGACATGCGGAACTCAGCTGGACCTCAGCCACCATGACCACACATGCCTGGCCATCCTTGGTTGCAGCTGGCCAGACACAACCTATGTCATAAAATCCAAGTAATCTAAAATAATTTTAAAGGAAATGAATAGTTAATATTATGTAAGACTTCCAAAACTCTACTACTTTTGAAAGACCCTACATTTCCCTTTATGCTCTTCTGTATCCCTGGGCTGTGCTTGTCCAATCTCTCCTATGCCATTTCATGTACGCCACAGTTGTGCCACGTGGGCTGTAGCACCCAGAAAAACAACATCGGAGGCCTCAAAAGTCTCTTGCAAAAGAACCCCAACCCTGCTTTCACCACATCAGAAAATCATAAGCATTTTCAAAATGATGAGTATTAGGAGACTTGTAAGTAATCACCTTGGAATTGAGATGGTATTTCTCTTATTTAATTTGGCTACTGTTTTCCTCATTGGAAACTAATGTAATCTAAGTTATGCTATTTTATTTAATTTTAAAAATACAACATCCATTAGGAAGTACATTATAAAGTATGTTTTGCCAGAAACATCTCCAAAATTATAGTGAATAATCCTATTATATCCTTTTATGATTTATACTACCTTTTTTCACTTGTTTTTAACTTTAAACCTTTGCCAGTAAAAGATGGTAGTGTCAGGCTAAGAAGTTCCGTAAAGATTTATGATCTGTATAAAGAGACCTGCTTTCATATTTTCTACATGTATTACTGTTTTCTGGAATTGTTTGCAATTTGGCTCAAGTGTTTTTCAGAACATTAAAGTAGCACTGCAAAAAAATAGTTGTCTGCATGGAAAATAAGAGAACAAAAAGATCCCCTGAACTGAGGGGAAAAAAAGACTTTAGGAACAGTGGATTATAGGTATCAGTTCTTGGATCTTCATTTTAATTCCATTTTGACTCACTGTGTAGCTTTAGTTGAGTTAAATAATCCTCTTTCACTCCCTGATTTGGGATCTGCAAGGACAACAGTGTTTTCCTGCTTTGCGAGGCTTTTGAAAGAGATACAAGAATAGACCAACACAGGAGTAAAAGGCCCTATTAGTAGAAATATAGTAAGTAGCAGAAAATGTTTTACTGTTAGGGAAAACACTGTACCTTGTTGCATATCATTTGGACTGTGGCTATATTGTAGGTATTTTCCCTTTTAAATTTGTCACTGGAAACTGCAGAGGACAGCGTAGGAACAGAGTATTAAAAATGTGATGGAGATCTTAACTCTTCATTCAGCACGAACAAGAAAGAAAGGTGTAATAGAAGAACTAACAGTGGAGGGGAAACTTCTTTTTTCTAATTGAAATATTTAATATATTCAGCATTTCCTATTATGTAAATATATAAACAGAGAGATTTATTAAATAAAAACTCATTGCAACTACATAAGCCTTCTTTACTTTAAGACCAGTGCTATCTGCATACTCTGACAATTTAATTCTTTAGCTTAACCATACACAAATGTTTAAATCATTGGTAGCCTGTAAAATATGTTCTTTCCATGATAATATAAGTCAGGAGAAGCTAAAAGCCTTTACTGGGATTAGGGTAGAGTTCACCAGCTTTTTCACTGAGATGCAGCTTAATAAAAAACAATCTTGGAGGACATACCTCCTTGGCTTTGCAGACACGTACACAATACTGCTTCTCCCATTACCCAGCACAGCCCTTTCCCTCTCTGGTCCAAGAAAATGGAGAAATAATGTTATTCTATTTTTAGATTCCTTTAATGAGGTTTATTAGATAGACAGGAGACAGAAGTTTAACAGCATTGAAGCTGCAGTTCAGCTGGTGCTGTGTTGGGTGCTCCTCAAGGCCTATAGGTCTCATGGTGAGAGCTGCTGAGCTATCCGAGGCAGGAGTGAGTAGTAGCTCCAGTGAGATGCTTGAACCTTTCTGTCTTAGCTGTGCATTTAGGTGACTGCTGACATACCTAGTGAGCTCTTGTATTTTGTTAAGCTCTCCACTTGTAGCTGCCTCCTCTACTCAAAGGTTTGCCCTTGATGCTGAGGTTTGGTAATTACATGGTGCTAAATGCAACAAATCTCTGGAACAATCTGGGTTAAGGATCCTGGAGAGTGTGCTGGCCTTTGCCACCCAAGCACTCCCTGCTGGGAGTAACCACAAGCTCCCCAGGAGCACTGGAGACCTGGAGTGGCAATGCCAGCAGCGAGCTTTCCTCCTAATTAATTGTAGCTCTACTGCAATCTGTTAAGGAGCTGTGTGATGGCAACTGAACAATGATAACTGGCACCTGCTGATGCCAAATCATGAAAAGCTGAATTACGTGTTTGGTCGTCCTAGTATTAAGGGAGTTGAGGGGGGAGAAAGGAAAAGTACCATATGTTGTTTTTAATCGTTTTAGAGTTATTTAATGTTCTTCTAGAACAAAAATGGTGGTAGTGGGGGAGAGTTATGAGTACTTTCCTTTGCAGAATTTCTTTGGGATAGATCATTTCCATTTCAGCCTGATTGCATACTATGCAGTACCACATTAGATACTGTTTTCTTTTTCTAAGTATTGCTGTTAAGTAACTTTCATAATTTAGAAAAAAATGTCAAGGGAGTTACAGTGTACATGAAACCCAGCAAACCTGCAGAAGGAGCTCTATCTTCCTTTAAAAAAAATATTTAAGAAAGACTGTTGAATTATTGCCTTGAGAAGGGGTGTTCAAAACCTGCCTGGGGAAGGACCATGAAGAGGGGGTGTTTGGCCACTAAAAATTGTCACTGAAAGAGATTCAGTGCTGAGATTTTGCAGTGTGGATGTGCAAGAGGCAGCTGGACAGTTACATGGGCACAGAGACAGGTACTGGAGGGCCTTGAGAGTTACCTCCATATACTTAATAAAGAAAAAATATCACAGTTTTATTTTTTTATTGAGATTTTCTTGGCTATTACGAACAAATACAGTGGCCAGCTGATAGCAGTAATCAGATCTTGCTCACTGTTAGTTTTATTAGATTAGGGGAGCACGGTGGGGGGATCACCCCAGGAAGCTGCACAGCTGGTAATTAATATGTATCCTCTTTATCTGGATTTAAGGAACAGAGCCTGCTTATTTCTCAAGTTTATGCACATGAGAGAAGACAAGACCAAGATCTTGCAGATATTAAAGTGAGAAAAAAAGATGCTGAGCAGCCACAGTTTTTGCAAACAGTGCACACTGGAAAAGCAATAATATGATCACCATAGGCATATATCACTGCTGCAGAGGTTTCCTTCTTCGCAAAGGCAAGTTTATCCATAAATTGCAGTGAGCAGAATATTGCTGCTGAATGGGAACAGCAAAAAGAAATGAAACGCACGGAAAATATGAGAATAAAAGGTTTGAATGCCAACATTTGATTTTTCAGGAGAAAACCCTGGATCGGCAGGGTCCCCTTAGCCCTCCAGTTCCCAGGCAACAAGAAGAGTCCTTTCATTTCTTTGCAAAGGCCCATTAGTGATCAGGGTGCTGTGAGAGCTGCATGGCCTCCAAAGCAAAGGGAGCCAGCACCCCACGTTAAGCTGTGGAGGCAGGGAGATTTCTAAGGTCCGCCAACATACCCTCCCACTTAGCTGCCAGGGCAGGATGGGACACTGCTCTTGCAAGCATCTATCTCTGCACCCTCCATTCTGTCAGACCCCCAGTTAGAAAATCTCTGTTAAAACTCTTTTGAATTTCAATTTAAAATTTTCTTTCCACAAAACAGCACTTGCTTTTGATGGAAAATTTGTTGGTTTTTTTTTTCCCCTCTTCCCTCTTAAGACTAAACGGTAAAAGCCAAAACATTTTGGCCAGATGGCTGAAAAAAATTATTTGGCACTGTTGTCAATGGCTTGTGGGAGTCACTGTTTGGCTGTCTCATGCCCCTGCTCTCCTCACGAAGCCTCCAGATGATGGTATCTCCCGAAATGCACTGTGATAGGGGTGTTGCTCTGGCATCTCTGCAAAGGAGGGAGAGTGCAATGGAGGAAAAGACTGGCCCCATGAGACAGTGGAGAGCTCTCCAGCAGGACCTTTGAGCCATATGGGCACCTTTGGCATGGGCAAACATCAAAGTTTCAAATTCAGATTTTTCTTTAAAAAGATAAAAAATGCACTTAGGAGAAACAAAGCCCCTTGCCAAGCAGCTCTAGTTAAAAGCATTTTTTTACCTTTGCTGGAAGGAGGATAATGAAAGACTCATCTCCATCAGCTCATAGCAATGCTTTTGCTTGGATGCCCTAAAGCTCATTCTCTCCTATCTCCTGCCCTTGCCTTTGCTATAGACTTTCAAAGGCAGCAGCACAGTAGCAGACTTTTCATTTTTCACATGCTGAGATAAAGACAATTTTCTATTTCCTAGCAACTGCCTATATAAACAACTACCAGACAAGCACTTAAAACTAGGCTTGAGAGCTACAAGAAAATTGTCATTGTAAATAAATTGTTTTCATACCTGAAGTGGTATAAGAGAAGCAAAAGGAGAGTTAAATCCAAATGGAGATCATTGATTTTCCTTTCATGGAATGCCCATCAGTAGTGGACTAGAGCACATCCAACCAGCATCACTGCTCATTGGCCACCATGTTAAGTCTGCAAGCTGCTAGGCTTGTCCATGGAAGGGAAAATAGTTATTTTGGAAGTTGGCTTGTCTGCAAAGTCCACCATCTTTTTCCAGCAGCGCTTACCAGTTTTCTCTGTCCCAGCTTGTTCACACTGCCAACCTCACAAGCACTTCTACTTGTCTGGCTCAGAGGTCCTGGGAAAATTGCCTTTTCTCCCCAGTCTGTCCTTCCTAAAGAGTCTGTATCCTTTCATTCCAACACTCCAGTCACAGAAGCCATCCCACCATGTTTTCTGTTCTTTCAGACCATTTTCCCAGACTGTTTGTCTTTTCTTGCAGTTAAAACACCAAATGGCAGCTAACAATTCATGCTTTTCTCAGGATGTTTTCCCCTTTTTTCCAGGCTATCTTTCACCTTTTCAGATGATAAGTTACTATTACAGTTCCTTGGTTTTGCAGTTACTGATGGTATCTCTGGATGTCTGAAGTTTCTAGGTACCCAGCTGTACTTCAAAGATGCCAGCTGTGCACTTCTCAAGGATGCTTCTGGTTCACAGGATTGGTTCCCAGGCTTGCAGTTCCCAGACTGGCAGGCATTTCCTCTGACAGTATTTTTTCAGTAGATATTTTCTTCTGCTAAGTAACTTTCCCCTTCTAACCAGGCTACTTTTAGGGCTGCTTGTATCACCTCACCAACCAGCGTTACTGCTCAGTGGCCACCATGTTAAGTCTTCAAGCTGCTAAGCTTGTCTATGGAAGAGAAAATAGTTATTTTGGAAGTCATCTTGTCTGCAAGGGTGAACAGATTTTTTTTTTTGTCAAATTGTTTTTGTTTTAAGCAAAAAAAAAAAAAAAAAAGGACCAGAAGAAAATGCTGTCTGTGCACAAGCTGCAAAACCAGGTGAGCTGAGATGTATTGTTTGGTTGGGTTTTTTTCCTGTGTCAGCATGTATATTCTGAAAAATTTTTGCAGTAAATTCTAACCAAAGAGATGCATAGGAAGAAAATTACAGAAAACATATTTTTGCCTACATTATCCTCTTACCCATTTTCAAAAAGAAGCTGGCTTTTTTTTTCTACTCTTGTCTCACTTTTAGTGGGAGAAAAAAAAAAGCCCTAAAAGTAGAAGCTGCAGACTAGACTGTTTTCCATGATATGAAAATGAAGAGAAAGACTCCCAGTTCAGGCCTGCTTCAGTGCCCCAAAGAGAAGGAGGTGAGACTGTGTATCTAGTACTCTCTGCCTAGCCCTTGCAGAAGATCTGGACACAAGCGGAAATGGTGCAGATTTTTAAAGATATATTGACCTCATTCCTATTTGAAAGGTTAAAATCATTTAGAAAGCCCTTACAAAAAGGGACACAGATGCTTGGGCCTTATTGATGTCCATGGGTGTTTTGAAATCTTTTTAGAACCATCAATGGGTCTTGCAACACAAGAAGAGCCATACTTAAAATACTTAGTGAGTCTGACTCATAGTCAGGTTGGAAGTGGTTAATGTCTTTGACACCTACATCTATCTCTGGGCAAGGTCTGGGGCCCTGCAAAAACACAGGGCACAAAGAAGCATAAGGCCAAGGTATGATGTAGACCAGAGATTTTACTGTTACCTTGTAAGAGAGAAATCTGGACACGAAATTGAATGTCTGATGAGGATCATAAAATAACATGACTTTTTTCTGAACTGATGCGTAGGGATTTGTATTTATCATTTTTTATTGTGTTTATGCCATTTTTATCTCATTCACTCATTTATCTGTATTACACCAGGGTTCCTCTTTTTTTGATATTTGACTAGATGCTCTACCATGAGATAAAAGGGGAAATAAATGCTAATTAAAAAAATATCTAAAAATATGTTTTATGATTGTTCTTACATTTTAGTACAGACTATTGTATCTCAATTGTTCCTAAATCTAGCTTTCATAGCAAATACTGTTATAAAGAGCTGAGTATCTCTTTGAGACCATTCTACTGAAAGCAGTGTAGCTCACAGTTGCAGGTCTCAAATCCATGGCTTAGCTTTCTTCTGTTATCTCAGTAACAGTCTTCTATGTTTGAGAATGTACTGTTTGCAACTGCCTATCCAGAAAGTGACCAAAAGGTAGGATCTGGAAAGTTAATGTGAAGAAAATAAATAAATCACTATTTTAAAAAAGGCCCACATTTCATTTCCATTAAGCAGCTTGTTAGAGGAAGATGCAATGACAAATCAGCAACATTGAGGTAAGGAAGGCCAGGCTGAGCAATGGCCAGCTAAATCCCTCCCATGCTATGTCAGATATCGGAGCAGCAGCATGAAGAAATAGCAAATCTACTTCTGTTTCTAATTCAGAAAATATACTCAGAAAATATACTCAGTGCTTCCCTTGTGATGGCTGTCAGCTGGATAATGCTACTGGATAACTGAATTTACAGCTTTGGAAAAAAATATAAAATCTATTTGGGGACAGTAGGATTCCTTTTCAGAAAGCAAACAAGCCAAACAACACACAAGCAGCAGGATGCCTCATAAGAGACCTTTCAGTGACAATCCTCTGGATGAAGTCAAGTCTGAGAGCAGGTTTATGTGGGCAGGGTAACAGGCATCAGGCTGTTGGAGCAGCACTTTGTCCTGCAGAACTGACATGGCTCCTTCCAGCTCGCTTTCTGAAGCAGCCCACATTTGCCAGGTGTGATGCCAGACAGAGTCATAGTAACCAGCAGCAAACTGTTATCTTACAAAACACATGCAAGTAACATGCAGGCAGCTTAGCTTCCTATAGTTCCATTGGCACAGGAGAGGTTTGCTCCTCATGCAGCTTTGAACTTTTCAGCAATTTTCTCAAAATGTGAATTATCTAAGTGAGATATTCTTTCTTCTTGTGCCTGGGACTCAGCTCTAGGGTGCCCTAGGCAAATTCTTCTGTACCTTTATGGACATGTGTTTAGGATCTTGATTTGGACTGATGAAGCTTGCCAATTTGCGGTAACTGGCTATCTTTAGGTATATATGTGTATATGTGTAAATATGTATATATATGTGTCTATATATAAAGTCAACATTATTGATATTAAATAATAGTAAAATCACCTGAATTTTAGATAAAGGATATACAGTGACTGCAAATGGAGTACAGCCTGAATGCCTGAAGGAATTGGCTGAATACACTGTGGATGCAAATATCATATTTATATTACCTATCAAGCATTGTACCCCTCTCGGGGAACAGAAATCTCAAAATCCAGTCTGTAAGAAATAAGCTGCATGAAACACATTCCATTTCAGTGTTAGGAATTGTACTAATGAAAATGTATCTAATTTGTAGGCATATGAGGGTAAGAAAGTTGTCACAAAGTATCTATGGCATATAAAGAACAACTAGGTAAGTAAATATGCTATATAAACCATCAGGATTTTAGCAGAGCATTTGCCTTTTTCCATGATGATATTTCACACTTGGAACATGAGCCACCAAGGAAATGAAATTCTAAATATATTTAAAGAATGATGTTGATGACAAAGATGGTGCTGTGCTGATGAAATCTCAGAGGTAAGCACAAGAGAGGATGCTTTCTGGTCACAGCAGAAAAGAATCCACAAGGCTGAGGCCCAGGCCTGGCTTAGATAGATAGAAAGAAATATTCATCATAGTGTAGATATGTTATAAAGTGCATTATGAACAAAGCATTTATGCACAAGCACTTCCAAAAAGCCAAGGATGAGCACAAGGCAACAGAACTGAGCATGGCTCCCTAAGCGATGCTGGTATTAGTAAGATCCTGCTGTAGCTCTGAAATGCAAACACGTACGGGGAAATGAGATAAGGAATAGCTCCATTATTTTGTGGCTCATTTAATAGTGTGCATTTTTTCCTTCAGTAAATGTAAAATGTGAGTGTCAGAAGCTGGTGAACAGTTTAACTGTGAGAGGGTGAGTGCTGGGACCTTCTGTCCCTCTGATACTCACTGTCCTGTGTGGTGCTTGGCAGGTCCCATGGTGATGGCTGAAGGGCTCTTGCTGCTTACAGCTCTCCTCAGCCAGAGCTGCACTGGTGTAACCTCTTTTGGAGTGCTACAGGGAATTGCCTGCTGACTTGATACCAGGAGAAAGGACTGCGGGGAGCTGCCTGCTGGCTTGATACCAGCATTCAGTGTCAGGGTGAGCCCACACTATCACATCAGTAAGCCTTCAAGGGGTGTTTCACAGCAGGGTCCCCACAGCACTTTTACACTTGATGCCTGAGGGCAGAAGAACTGCCAGAGGTAGAATAAATATTTAGGGATCAGCAGATGGGGCAGAAGCAGGGTGCAACAAGAGAGAAGATGAAGCAGATGAACCTTAAGAAAATCTGAAAAAGAAAAATTGAAAAAAGTGGAGATTATAATTGATTTATACTCTGTCAGTAAAGCTACTTTGAGGCTGATGCTCTGCGTACCCTTACAGAACACATACAGTATATACTGATACATGCAGTGACTTTCCCTTAAATCTTAGAATCCTAGTAAAAAGTAGAGGAACAAATATGACAGGGAACTGTGATTACCCCTCCCCCGCTCCCCAAGGTTACTCTGTTCAAAAGATGAAAGCTGCAGATCCTAAGGAGGAAGAAAAAAATTGGAAATAAAAGTCAGCCTTAACCCAGGACCTGAAAGCTGTTCTTTCATGTTATACTGCAGTAGATATTTTTTAGTCATCAGAGAAGCCAGTCATATGTGCCCCCATGCAGCAAAGTCAGGATGTGGGGCTAATGAGTGTTAAGCTAGAAGATTTGGGGAAAAAATAAAACAAAACACCAGCCCACAACAAAAACAAAAACAACAAAAAAAAAAGGAAACCCAAAACAAAACCAAAAAAAAAACCAAACAAGCAAAACAAAAAAAACCCACAAAAATCAAAATAAACAAACAAAAACCCCAAAACCAAAAACAAACACACACACACACAAAAACCCACCAAAACCTGAAAACCAAACAACTGACAGTTTGGGAGCAGCAGAAATTTAGCAAATAGTTTCAAAGAAGCTTCAAAAGATGCTCTTATAGGTGACACCTATAGGGCCAGGACATCCTGGTAACCTTGGAGATAAGTTCACCCTTATCCTTCCTGATTAGAGGACAAAATATGAAGGTTGCTTTTCCTTTTGCCATTAGGGAAACCTGGAGTTTCTTTCTCTATCCTTAACTAACATTCTTTTGAAATCTCTCTCATTTCTCTTCCATCTTTCTCTTACTATTAACATAATGTGTGTCTTTCCATTTCAACTCCCATTTTAATCTGAAAAGTGACTGTAAAATTGCTTTTATCTGTAATGTGCTCCCTGTAAGAGTTCAGTTGGATCTTATTTTAGTGACAAAAGCAAGCTCCTCCTGCTATAGCTGTCAAATTAACATGGCTAAGAGAAAAACAAGGTAGAGTCTGTTTCTTCATTGGTATCTTGAAAAGAAACCTATTTATGTAAAACTTACCCACTTTGATCAGACTGATGAGATTCCAGAGCCTGTTGATATAAATAAGAAACAATGCAGATCATAGTTTTCAGTTGTCTACAGCTCTGAAAGCGGTCAACAGACCTAGATGGACAAACTTGTCACCTTGGTGCTCATGACCTTACAGAAAAAAACTAGGTTTTGGATCACAGATTGAATCTGCACTCAGTTTAATAACCGGAGGCAAGCAAGAGCAAGCTACTTATTTGTATGCTGTGCAGGCTCAGTTCCAAAGGACTGAAATCTTCAGTGTCATTTTCATAATAGTTTTCCATTAAGACACCAACACTGTTAAAAGTCTGGAAAGTTAAATTCCATAGCTTTTCATTAACTTAGACCAGGCCTTCACTTTTCCAATATAATGCAGAAAAGGAGCCCTGAAGACTTCTGTGGCATTAATGAAGGCAGTGCTGATGAAGAGTGATGGGGGCCACAGAGCTCCTGTGAGTATCACGTATCTCCCACCCACTGCCCTCTGAAAAGGGATACCCCCTTGCCCTGTCAGACAGTCTTCAATGAAATGAATATACAAAGGGATAAAATTGGTCACTCTCTTGTCCTTATACAACTGTCTATGTAAGTCCATTTTACAGGGTTTACTGATACTGTTAGCTTGGCCCATTTTATTTTTTTAATGACCTCAGCTTTAGAAGGCACATGTCACATTATGTTGCAGCGAGTAAAATAAATGATTACATTTTAACTTGCTAAATTTAATGTAAATTGTGTTTTAGGTCTATTTTTTAATTTTGAAATACCTTTTAATAACTGAGTAATAGATAGTACTGTATGTTTTTATTTTTTTAAATCACTCATCCTGATCCAAGTCATTAAGGTTTATGGAGTTAGTAGTATGTCTGTTAATGTTGGTATTTTCTTGCTTTTGTGTCTCTTCTTAGCAAGGATCTAACTTATAAGCTTGATTTTCCTTCTCAGTTTTCACCATAAACAGTGTTGTTCCAAAGTGGGTTTTAACTGAGGTGACAGAAGACTGAATCATAGGAAAAAACACTGAGAAGGATCTTGAAAGATCGCTCACCCTTGCTTTGATGAAGGATTAATGACATTTCTGTCATGACTCACAGATATTTGCCAAAATATTTGGCTTTAAAAATATCAGTAGTGGATCCCCCAGAGCTCATCTGGTAATAAAGCCAGTGTTTCACTACAGTTTAGGGCTTCTTATGATTTTCTTCTTATGTCCAGTCTGAATTCCCTTTCTACAATTAAGTGCACCGATTCTTGCCTTCTTTGCTCTATGCATAAAGAGAAAATCTTTCTTTTCTTCCTCTGAAACTTCTTTTCTTCAATGTGCCTAAGTACCATCTCATTCCCCCAGACTCCTCTGTACACTGAACATCTTCTCTTCATTCAGCCTTTCTCAGAGATTACATTTTCTGGTCCTCTGATCATTCTTATCACTTCCCTCTGTAGTCTCTGTGTTTGCTTACTGGCTCTCCTGAACCAGAGTGTTCTGAGCTTTATGTGTAATAGAGCTGAACTAGCACAGAACTGGTTTAAATCATTTTAGAGAGACAGCAGTACCAGTAGGAAAGCCAGTAATATCTTTTGTTAGAAAAGCAAGTAAGGAAGAAGAAGGTATTTTTTGGTGATAGAAGCCAAACTGACAAGGAACCAAATGAATGGTTAAGTTTGCCAAATAAATTCAATATTACACACACACACACCCTCCCACAGCCAAAAAAAGCCCCATCTACAGTGCAAATGCAGTGAATAAAATATAGGTAATATTTCTGCACTATGAGGCAGCTGGTATTAACTTGGCTGAAAAAATCTGCAGTAAGGAGTTTTAGTGGTATGAGGGAAATATTAAAAGTGTGTAAACTATTTAAGGAAAAAAGTATTCCCTAAGTGGGGAAATGAAGCGTGTGCTGCATTGGAGAGAGTGGGGGGTGTACTTCAGTCAGAGAAAGAAATTGTGTTTCTGTTGATAAGTCTTAAGGAAATTGAGCTATTAATAGCAAGACAGTCGCTGTAACAGTACAGTTGCCAAAATAGCCAAAATTTTAAGGAAACTCCCTAGGTCATAATAAATGACAGCACAACTAGCATCTGAAATAAAAAATATACTTTGCAAGAGAGGAGAGCAAAGAATGTGTTAGTTCACACAGCATATGCATATAGATATACCTACAGCATATACATACACAGCCACAAAGATGGTCAGAGGGCTGGAACACCTCTGCTATGAAGGCAGGCTGAGAGATCTGAGGTTGTTAAGCCTGAAGAAGTAAAGGCTCCAGGGAGACCTTAGAGCAGACTCCAGTACCTAAAGGGTGAGCTACAAGAGATCTGGAGATGGGCTTTTTACAAGAGCATGGAGTTATACGACAAAGGGTAATGGCTTTAAGCTGAAAAAGGGTAGATTTAGATCAGATATGAAAAAGAAATTCTTCACTGTGAGGGTGGTAAGGCACTGGCACAGGTTGCC
>JANHGB010045255.1:35617-49390 GCA_026283785.1 Coracopsis vasa | reverse complement strand
CCTGGGGTATATAAGGCACAGCCTTTAAGCAGAGTGGTCATTTAGGATTTGGCTTTCTTCAAGGTAAGGTGTTTGGCTGTGTTTTGTGGTTTTAATGCTTTGCAATTTGTTTTTGCTTTTGTTTTTTGGGGGGTTTTTGATTTGGTATTTTCTGAACTAAAGATTTTAGGATATGTTAACATGTAAGTGTGCAAGTATTAATAAGTTTTTTTGTGCTGTGTGTGTTTTTTTGTGGTGATGGTTTTGTTGGTGGTGTTGAGCTCAGCAGAATCCTGTGGTTGGTCTTAGTTGCAGGAGTTGTGGAGATTGTTGGTTTTGGGCAATGTCTTCTTTACCTGTGTATTTTTCCTATTGTATTTTGGGTATGATGATGAAGATTGTGGCTCCTGAAAGAAGGTTCCGGTTATGTGACTAAGAGTTTTTCTCAAAGATGGCATGGAGTCTTTGTTTCTTTGAGGAATAATTTCAAGGACTGCATCTAAGAAGGAGCAATAAAGGCTTTTAATGTTGGTGTGGGATACTGGATGTTAAAAATCTTGCCTTTTTGGGCTTGGAAATGTAAAAGAATACTTTTCAGTTAGTTCATTTCTCAGTTAAAAATTCTCAAGTGCAGGTGGGGTTTGTTCCTTTGAGTCCATATGTTGGTTGTCTGATCTCCTAAGCCTGGTCTGAGCCAGGTGGGTTCACTGCAGATTAGTCCTACCCCATAGCAGAAAAAGCAATGCTGATGATGAGCTTTGCAGCCCTAAGTGGTGGGGTTGAATTTATAGGCTTGGAATGTATGTGCTTAGGTTGGAAGCATTAGAAGGAAGGGATTTTTATATCCATGCCCCATCAGAAATCTGTGCATTATACAGAGGGAAACGGCAGCGTGTCCCAGGATATGTGTTGTAGTAAGATTTTATCTTCCCCTCTAACCTTGGTGCCTCTTGGCTTTGTGTGTATTCCAGAAGGGGCCAGGAGATTCTCTTGGAGACATCAAGTTCAGTCCTTATGAGGCAGCGAAGCTTTTTGTGGCATCAGGGGATGGCACCCTAAGCCTGCAGGACCTTGAGGGCAGAGCGGTGCAGGTGATCTCCCGTGCCCCGGACTGTGGCCATGAGCACCATAATGTTTGGTGAGAAGGGAGCACCACGAGGCTGACTCTCTGTTCCTCGGGGTTAATGCTGCGCTGCTGCTTGTGCTCTGTAACATCTTCATCTTTGCCAGTGGTAGGAGACATTTTGGTATGAATTGGTCCCGTGAGAGGACTTGGAGACAGGCTCCACACTGCTGGGTGGGTGAGAAGCGAGGCAGCCACAGGGCAGGTCTGCTTTTACGGTAAGCATGCCGCCTGCATCTTCTGGTATTGCTTTCTGGTGACGCCATCTCCTGGCTTGCAGATGCTGACAGCTTTTCACTTCATAAAGTGTGAGGTGAGAAGAGCAGGAAACTTCCTTTTCATTGCCATCAGTGTTCTGTTTTGTCCATAGCACCTCAGGTAGTGTAGGAAAGCCACAAAACCTTCCTGCACAATTGGAGTTTCAGGTTACTGAGTTTACCCTGCTGCCCTTCTGGAGGCTCCAGGTTCACCCTGCAATTTTCATGACCTTGAGTTCTAGAATGATTTATCTTTGCAAGTGAAGGTGTCCCAATGAGTTCCTGAAGGACCCCAGCTTTATTCCTGCTGCCATTCCCCTTCCAGCAGAACTGGGTTTAAGACTTATGTCTTTATCAGATAAGGCTCTATTCAGTTTGTGTCCTGGAGCATGAAGTGGAGACAGTTTGATGTGCAACTTTCCAGTGCAAAGCTTTTGTCTTTTCTTTACTGCTGCTTCAATGTTTGTGGAAAATGTCATTTTAAAGCTGTTTCTGTGTTTGTTAATGTCACAAGGGTGTTCTGATCTTTCCTAAGGTGTGTCCATGTGCAGGCACCAAGTGGCTCATCAGCCTCCATGTTATGTTCCACTGTTCAAATGTGTCACACTTCATCTGATGAACACTTCGCAAACGACTAGGCTATTACTTCATATTCAGTGACCAGCAGAAAGTGTTGCTGATACTCAGGCCCACACCACCAGGCAGGAGATGGCAGTTATGAGTCTGTTGCAGTCTCCCTTCTCAGGGACGAGATGTGAACCAGAGCTCCGCTGCCTTCCCTTGCCGGCGGGAGGCAGCACTGATGTTGTGTCTTTCCCCCTAGTTGCTGGTACTGCAGCGTTGATGTTTCTGCAAGCTGCCGTGCGGTGGTCACCGGTGATAATGTGGGCAACGTGGTCCTGCTCAGCACTTCTGGTGAAGAGGTTTGTATGGCTCCGTGCAGCGTCTCCTCTACGGGAATCTCCCTGGCTCATGTGCTTTCCTACACTACAGGGACCCTGGAAAGAGGAGCAAGTGTCTTGCAGCTCAGGAAATGAGTCCACTCATTGTCTAGGTGGTGAGAAGTCCTCCACTTCTGCCATTCACTAGGCATTTTCACACTGTTGAGTGTAATGGTAACAATTCCCAAACAGGGACTGTGTTGTGTGCTGCACCTTCCTTAAAAGTAACTGCCATTGGCCAGAGTAATTGTGGGGTATCCTGATGATGTGAGCACCCTCTGCCAAGAGCCTTCACTTCCAGAAACTTAGTGCACTGATGGGAGTCGTTTAGGAGATAACTGCTTTGATGTGTACACCCTTCTGTGACCTTGGAGCGGGTACACGGCGGGAATTCAGCCAATGTTGGGACAGAAAGTGTGCTGCTGCCATCAGACACGAGAGGGCAGGCAGAGGCAGGTTTGGAGGCTGAACGAGGATAGAGACGTGTTGGAGGCTTTCAAAGGCTGTGTTACCCTTTCTCCTACCTGTGGGGGCAGGTAACATCTGTAAGGGTTTGCCACCGACTGAGCAGTGGCCAGAGGCAGCTGTGTACGTTAGTGGGCAGAGTCAGGAGTCCTCAAAATGATCTGTGCTAACTCAAGGTTAGTTGCTTCCTCTCCTTTTTTCTCCTCAAAGAATGTGACAGTGTTTTCTGCCCTTGGGAGATACCTGTTATTGTAGGGAAGGTGGACTTCACCCTTGTGATTAGAAATAATCTTCCAGCTTCAGGTACAAGTTTAATCATGTCCAGTTTATATCAATTTGTTCTTGTTAATCAAAATAGTTTTCCTACCCTCATGTTTCTTTACTGCTGTATTTCTAGAAGCCAATTATATCTCCTTTTACCTTTCTTACTGAGATAAAGCAAGCTCTTTTGGTCTTCTCCCACAAAGCAGGCCCTTGCCTCTTATTATTACCTTGGTAGTGGATTTTCTGTAGCTGTTCCAGTTGGTTTAATCTTTCTGGAGGTGGATGACTGGCACTGTGTAAAGAACTGCCAGGTGTGACCTTGCTTTACACAGTGGCACTAATACTTCCCTCCATGAACCAGGGATTGCATTTTCCTTTCTTGGAGCTGTAATAAATCAGTGGATCAGAGTTCTCCTAGAATTAAATAGTTCCCAAAGTCATCCTTCTGCTTTCTTTTTCCCAGTGGATAAACTCTAGGTGTATTTTATGAGTTTTGTTACTCTCTGAATGTGAGACCTCTTTACTCTGCACTAGCAGAATTGTTCCATTTCCTTACTCCAGACCTTGGTTACTTTTTTTCCTGTGTGACTTTCTTGTTTCCTTTGCTGCAGGTTTGGAAGCTAAAATTGCACAAGAAGAAAGTGACTCACGTGGAGTTTAACTCTCGGTGTGAGTGGTTGCTGGCCACAGCATCTGTGGATCAGACAGTCAAAATCTGGGACCTCAGAAACATCAAGAACAAAATGAGCGTTCTTCATCTGCTTCCTCATGAGAAACCTGTCAATGCAGGTGAGTTAAGAATGTCATTGCATGGATGTGTGCAGAGTTTGTCCGGCTCAGCATTTATTGTTGTGGCAGTGTAGCTTTCACTCAGATCCACAGTGGTGCAGTAGCTGGAAGCAAGCAAGGCATTGGGAATGTGTGGCTGGAGGCAGGGACGTGGGTAGGGCAGCTGCAGCACGGTCAAACTTGCCATACAGACCTGTGGCACTGTACTTTAAGAGGTATGTGTCCTGGCAGACAGTATGGAAGCATCAGCAGTGGCTGAAATCAGAAAACTCAATTTATTGGGACAGTTCCTTTGATGAAAGCAGAGCTTGGGACTCAGACTTCTTGTTTCTTGGGTGCAGTTTTATCAGTTCAGTGAAATCTGAACTGCAGATGTCTGTTTGCAGTTTTCCCACTAACTTTCCATTTGAGCGAGCAAATTCCCTTCTTTGCAGTGTCTCTTTCTGCCATTCTAAAACAGGAATAATTGTTCTTCTGTAAGCCTGTGTTGTAAGTTGCAGCTTACTGTTTGTAAGAGCTTTGAGTTTGAGACAGGAAAAGTCTGTTGGGACACATGGCCACATTCACATCCCTATTAAAGAAATAGCAATGGGTCTCCAACCAGAGAAATGTGACTTATGTGTTTGTTGTCAGTCACAGCACTGTGATCTTGTGGTTGCCTTCCTGTTCCCTTCCCCTAGCTTACTTCAGCCCAACAGATGGTGCCAAGCTCCTATGCACGGACCAGCACAGTGAAATCAGGGTTTACTCATCTTCAGACTGGACCAAGCCCCAGCATCTGATCCCACATCCACATCGGCAGTTTCAGCACCTCACACCTATTAAGGTGAGTTAAGCCACTGCAGCCTGAGAAGAGTATCACACTTGTATTAATGGGTGGCTATAAATCAGAAATGGTCTGATTTCTGGTCAGGATACTGCACTGCTGGGTGGATGTTCACACTCCTGCAACTCCCAGCAGAGCACTGTTGTGAGGATACTCACATTCCTCAAGCTGTGGGTGGGATGTAGAAACTGTTGTTCCCTCTACCAGTTGTCTGGTGTGTTTCAGTACAATCTCTGTCCCTTTCTCCTAACCCTCCGTTGTTCTGCTCTGTGACCAGGCAACGTGGCATCCTCGCTACGATCTCATTGTGGCAGGTCGCTACCCAGACCCCAAGTTCCCGGGATACACAGTGAATGAGCTACGAACTGTTGACGTATTTGATGGAAACACTGGGGAGATGGTTTGTCAGCTCTATGACCCAAACGCTTCTGGCATCATCTCGGTGAGTTGAGCACTGCAGCTAAAAGGGTTGCTGTGTATTGAGCCACAGCAGAGGGACACGGGTTAGGGTCTAGAACAACAGGAGCATCCTCTTTACTTGTGACAGACTCATGTTGTCATGGGGCTGCCAGTTAAAGCTGCTGACTCGAGCAGGGCTGGTCCATGGTCATCTGTGGGGTTTTTTTGATACTCTTTAGTGAACACTGGCTTTTCCAGATGGTTTGTTGCTGTTCGATAAGCTGTGGTGCTCTTATGATCGTGTTATATAAGCAGTGATGCTCTTACGGACTCTGTGTTTCCATTTTCAGCTCAATAAATTTAACCCTATGGGAGACACGCTGGCTTCTGGCATGGGTAAGTAGAGAGAACCTGGGGTACTAGAATGGACAAGGCATTTTGGATTCTGGCATTTAAAATGGCATTTAAAATAGCCTAAGGTATTCTATTCAGTGCAGAGTTTCTGATGCACAGTGTTTAATTTTCCCTCTCAGGCTTTAATATTCTGATCTGGAGCCGGGAGGAGATGGTGGCCAAGAAGCAAGAACATCTTCTGAAAGCCATGACAGAACAGGGGATTGGAAGCTGGAGTTTGTCCAGATGTGGAGGGCAGAGGCAGGCAAAACCTGGGACAAAGAAACTCAAAGCTAACCTTGTATTGGGAGGTGGAGGAGATGGGAACAAAAAGCAGCGGTTCTAAATCACAAAATCCCAGGGAAGGAAGTTAAAAGGGAAGGATCTGGAGAACTGATTTAGTATTTTGGTCCTATCTGGATCACAGGGTACAAGTTCAGTGTTGGCAGTGGGCAATATAAGCCGTGCAGGGCATTAGACTTCTACTTTGTCCTTCCTCCCTGGATCTGATCTTGCTTCCCTCATTCTCGTTGCTTCCTTTTCTAGACAGTTGTGTCAGTACTCAGTCCTCCTCCACGGGGAGTTACCACCCACTTTCTGAGGCATTAGGAAAACTTCAGAGATGTTCTCACATCCTGATGAAGTGACTGCTTCCAGCCTGCCACATCTGCTTGTCATCACTTGTCAGAGGTTAGCACCTCCTGCAGTCTGCTGTGGAGCAGCTCCTGACAGGATCCCCAGCCTGTTCTAGTCAAACTGTGCTGAGAAAGCCTTTGCTAACAAGATTAACATCCTGAAAAGGTGGAATGTTCACAGGGGTGAGGCAATGGGTACCTCAGGGAACATCAGACTCTGTTGTACGCAAGCTTGGAGAATGTGTATCAAGACCTCAGGCTTAGCCTATTCTGTGCTTGCAGCTATTAAACTAGACCATTAAGAACATGATGCTGCCAGAGCTCTCTATCCACTTCATGGGATGCAAGGGCAGTATGATGCTGTAGTTCCTACTCTCAGAGCTCTAGGCTTTTCCTTGCCATTAATGGGAGATTTTTGCAGCCGTGCCTCTGTGCTTCAGAGCATTGGCTAAAGGTGATGTAAAGCAGATGTGAGGAACGTCTTTGAAACATCCCTGCTCAGAGCCAAATCTCAAGACTGCTGTTCAACTGAAAGGTTTTGCTTTTCCTAGTTTGTTTACAAGGCTGCCTGGGGCCCTGCTGCTGTCCCAGGGGTTGGGACGGGCTCCAGGCCTGCTCACATTCTCTGTGTTCACTTTTATAGTTTTGCAGTATTGATATTAATAAAGTTTTGTACTAAAGTTCCTCAATATAGAGTGGCTGCTTCGAGCATCCTGCTGAACTGCTGTATACAGGGTGAGGAGCTGGACCCTTCTGCAGGAGGGAACAGAGACCTAGAGCAGTTGTGGAAGTGTCATAGTACTGTGTCTGTGACAGACCATTCCAGGTTGGATGGGTTGTGTTACAAGCTCTAGCTCAGTCAAAAGTAGTTTGTCCGAATTCTCTGCTGTAAGGGTGACTGTAGTTCAGGGAGTGACTTTGGGATGGGGCGCACTGCAGCTGGTGCTGCAGCTAGTGTTTTCCAGCACTGAGCACGCTGATGCTCTGTGAGCTCTCAGAGAAGATGTGTAGTAGTTAGGTGCAAATTTGATTTTAATCATGAAATGTATTGGAACAATTACAGAAAATCATTCACAGTCAAAGTGTTTAAATCATCATAGAAACCTTTCCTCTGTGTGCAAAATTTGCTGACTTTAAAAAACAGGTCTGGGCCTCTTCAATGCACTTTCTATTACCTCTTCCTTGTGCGTGTTCTCACGGGCAGTAGCTTTTTCTTCATGACTGTCTTGCTATGCAGAAGACCTAGATTGTATTTTCAGAGGACAGAAAGGTGAGGAAGATGCTGAGAACAGCAGGCTGCTTCTGCTGATTTAGTGTTCCCATGCTAGGAGATGCTAGTTACAGTGCAGGGAGAAGTTCCCATGGTACTCCAATAGGGGAAGAAAAGGAAGCGTCTGTAACCTAAGAGCGGGCTTCAGCCGCCACGAGGGGAAGGGAAGTGGACCAGAAAGGGAAGTAAAAGTGGGAAGTGAATGTGCAGCATCACCGTGTCAAGAGCCTGTGCTCCTGGTGCCTGCCGCAGTCTCTCCTTTCCTGCCAAGAGCTCCAGGGCAGGTGGTGAGTGCTTGGCACGGAGCCCCTGCAGCACCTGCACTGCGTACAGAGGCCAACCCAGAAACAGAACCACGCTTTGGACAAAATGCCAAACCCTGGGGCAAGTGAAGGTGGGGGTTTTCTGTTTGTCGTCCATCCAGTGGGAAAGGTAGGAAGGAAAACTACAGACCCTGGCATTTAATCTAATCTTAGGTACAGCTCTGCTACATCTCTTCAATTACAGCATAAAACCATTTTGCTGGTAAAGTGTATTCCTTCAGCTCATAGCTGAAATCTGACTGCCTGTGGTACTGGCTGTTGCTGTAGTAGGTACCTGAAGCTCAGAGGTGGTAAGTGAAATTCAAAGGCTGAATCTTTACACAGGGCCCAAGTTTCTAATCTATGGGGACTTTCCTTTCTAGAGCCAATGTTGCATAAGAAATTGGGTGTGAGTTTGCTGTGGCCACAGGAATTCATCTCTTTGATGAAGCACTTAGAGCTTCTTTGGATCATATGTAACCTACTCTGAGCTGAATCCTAGAAACTACTGCCAGTCTTGTCCCGATTCCAGGCCAGTCCTCTCTTGAGCTACAATGTGAGGAGGGAAAGAAAGACCAGTTGCCAGTAGCAATTACTTGGCAGCAACTTCAAGAAACCCTTTTGACTGTCTGCCATCATCTGCAGCAGCTCCCTCTGCATGGACAGTAGATGAGTCTTGGTGCATTGCTGCTCTGCTCTGAGCCCAGCCTTCCCACCATCATCACCAGCCCTGTGGCTTGAGGGAAAAGCACTCAGAGAAGGCTGACGCTGGAGAGACACGCAGCTCCTGACTGCACTGCATGTGGCAGCTCCTGGAAGCCCCTCTGCCATAGTTATGGTGAGTGGTAACATTTACAATCACTTCAACAGAGGAAAATTCCTGCCCAGCTCCCACTGGCCATGTTGGGAATCCCAGGCTAGGTAAACTCTAGAGGACTGGGGGTACCACACAGTACACTGGCTGCAGAATTAAGGTGTCATTTCCATCAGAGCAGCTTAGTTCTCCCTCTCTGAGATGTTGCCTTTATCAAGAATCCAAAAATCAAGTCCTGCTTCATTCTGGGAAGCAAAGGCCAAAGCAAAAGAATGCTCAGTAACTGAAGGTGCCCAATCATCCTTAGGGGCAGCTCTGCTCCCTCCTACTGCTTGGGAAGGAGTTGAAGCAACTGTCAGGCCTGTTCTTCTCCCTCATTGGACACATGCCGGTAGCCAGGGTGTTGGGACTGTATGCGAAAGAGTACAGTCAAAAGGAGGATTATGAGGAGAAGGAGAATGGATCCACAGACAGCCAGACCCACAAACAGTTCTGCAAGGGAGAAAACAAGTGGTCAACATGGGATCAGCCAAATTTCCCCCTTCTGCCACGCTTGGGTCCAGTCTGGGCTCACCTGTGTCGTGCATGATGGTTGCTACCTGGCATTCTTGCTCCCAGTCCTGGGGAATAACAGGATCCGTGAGTTCCAAGAACCTTTGCAGTGGGCATTTATGTTGACAGCCAGGGATTGTCAGTGGGAGAGGTTCCTGCCCGCTCTCATTCCGGTAAAACATCTCCACAGAGTAGTTACTGAAAACGAAACAGCCACATGTTTAGGTTTGTTCTTCTTCCTCCAGCTGAAGTCATCCCTTCCCATAACCTCAGTGTGCACACGCTTTCCTTTACTCTGGTGGTAGTTTTCCTCCTAAATCTGCCACTAGGAGCAAGATTGCATCCCCCTAGGGTGGAGCCTGGCCTAAGATATCTAACCCTTGAGGTGAAATCACAGCAGACGTCTTTACTGCAGCCCTCACCCATCATCCTCTTGGTACAGCTCAAATAAATGACATGAGGCGTATGGTGGTTGAATCTTGTTGTAGACATCTAGAGCCATCTGCAGTGCCACAAGTGTAGTGTCATGCTGAGGAAGAGGGAAAAAAACCAAATCAGTCACCCTTAGGGATGTGGCAGCTCAGTCTGTACCAGTAACGGACAGGGAAGTGCTGAGGGGATGTCACCTTTGCAACTTCCATCTGGAAGATGGGAGAGGAACTGTACTGCTAGAGCAGTGATCTGTGACGGTGCCAGGGGAGGAAGTGAAACATGGTTGTGTATCCTGAATGGTTCTTTAAGAATTAATCTCTAGGGAGCAATTTGGGAGACACTCAACTTTCCAGTCAGTCAGCTGCTGGAAATGGGGAATGACTCTACCTACACTGTGGAAACATCTGAGTAGCATCAAGCCATCTATCAAATAAACACAGCAGTGGCTTATCCACAAGCCTGAGCTAATAGGAACAAAGTGCAGGTTGGGAATGATGCCAGATTCTGCACACCCCACCCAGCCAGAGGCAAAGGTGCTTTGTCCTGATCACTGCAGGCTGTAGAGAAGCCAGAAAGGGTTAAAACTATCACCAAGCCCAAGTTCCCTGTGAGGAGGAGGAGATGGATAAAAGCCCCCGAGCTCTGACTTACCGCTGAATAGACGAGCAGTTTCAGGTTCGGGTTGGCTGAAACATCTGCTGCTTTGGTTAGGTTTTTCCTTATGTGACCCAGCAGGACCCCTGAGGAAAGGGAACAGCTACTAAGAGGCTGAAACCAGACAGAGCAGCATGAAGGTCCCTCCTGGTGCACTCACCGCCTTGCAGACGAGCTTTTTCTACCCGATCCTGGATCCCAAACAGAAATTCAAACCCAAAGTCTTTGAGTTGCTTCAGCCGAGTCATGACATCTGGTGTCACCCATTCAGGCAAGTTCATTTTGTGTGCTTGCTAGAAAGAGAAACACAACACTCATCTGCAGGTAGCACGGTGCACAGGTTGATCAGAGGATGGGAGTCAGGGGGTCTGGAGTCCTGCCCATCCTGCTACTGGGTTCCTGTATTGTGTTAAATACATGCATTTCCTATTTATGCTTCTGTCCTCACACTCTGTGCTGTGTACAGAGAATAGATGCACAGTTTAATGTTGTTCCAGAAATTACTAATGACAAGCATGAAGAGTAAAATGTAGGAGCTACACTTCTGTAAAAGCACAACTCGAGTGCCAGATCGTGTTGTACCACTGATAACAATAATCTCGGAGCATTTACTTTACATGTGGCTGATTCTGCCCTGCAGATAGCATTCCATCAAGAAGAAAACCAAACACAAAACCCAACAGAAAAGATAAGGCAGCGAGCATGAACTCGAGGTTTCTGGTGTACCACTTCCCTGGAGGCTCCGAGGGCTACTGAAGGAGCCTGGAGAAGGTTAGCAAGTGCTTTACGGACCTAACACTGGGATGCACCACTTACAAAGCCCCGCACGCCAACCCAGAACACGCAGAACTGGGAACCAAGGGAAGAATTTGCTTTGCAGCCAACCCATTACAAGAAAGGATTAGTTATCCTGGCAGGCAAACAGCAGTTGTGGTTTCCTGGCATTACACGGAGCAATTTTCTATGCCACATCCCGTTAAAACTGCCAGAAGATGAAGCTGAATATCCTTAAGGGCCCATTCTGAGTGGTGTGGAGAAACTCCCATCAAAAACTCAGGTATTCAGTTAGTTTTTCAGTAAATTACAATGAGAATGGCTGGGAAGCTGAGCTCTTTCTTATGGAAGAATGAATTTACTGGCTCAGATGAGAAAAACAATCCTCCTCTTCAGGGCAGTGTTTGAGTTAGGAAAAAGGAAGAAGCCCAAAGCAGGTGAGACCTGAGGGTATAGTTTTGAAAGTAAAAACTCCCCTTCTTCACAATGTCTTGGTTTCATTTTGGGAAGCTGTTCTCCAGGTTCTTGGGGATTACAGGGGTTGTCAGCTGGCCTCTGGGCCCCAATGTGTGAGCTCACTGAGTCTTGAAGAAGATTTGATATTCCTGATCTCTCTGACCAAATGATTTTTGTTACTAACAGAAGCTGTTTCACTCTGATTCACTGTTCCAGGAGAGGAGATGGGGTTTGTGTATCAAAGGGCAAATTTACACAGTGCAACACAGCTCTGGACTGGAATATTCTCAGCTTGCAGCAACTCAAGCTGCTGCTTTACATAGCAAAGTGCAATTCCATGCAGATTCATCTTTCACATCCCCAAAATAGTACATACCGCTGTGTACCACTGCCAGCAAGCCAAGGAGTCTTGCACCTCCACCAGATTAGCATGACAGACTGCTCAGGTTTATGGCTTCCTTCACATTCAGTTAGTTTGATGTGAAAGAACTCTATTAATTTACTGTGCTATACAGTTACACACAAACTGTGTGTGAGCACTGTAGATCTCCTGGATACATAACCTCTACTTTAGCACTATCACAGCACAGCTAAAACTGATGTTTTATTTGGGGTAAGCCTTCATAAAACAGGCTTTCAACAAAACTCCATGTGAATACAGAGCCTCAACTCAGCCTTGCCCACAGAGATCTAAAGATTTCAGCTGTGGTCGCTTCTAGTGACTTGCAAAAGAGGTATTTATTATGCAGGAGGAACTTTTTCTGGCTCTGGCACGATAACCTAAGCTACAAAGTGGGAGGTTACAGAGTGCCAAGCAGGTAAGTCTTGGCACACGCCTTTAGTGAGTGAGGACTGTTGTTACTCTGAAATCATTACTTGTAACTGCAGGGTGGGAATGGTGAGAGGTTGGGGGGATTTTATGGGATTTTGCAAAGTAATTTTTCAAAGGAAAATCCAGAGTCCCACAGACCAAATTCCAGTGGCTGTACGGTGATGGCCAAACTTACTTCACAGAACAGTGTGTCATACACGCTCCAAACACCCTCCAGAGAGACATCCCGGATCCCAGTCTCATTTGCCACCATCTGCAGGAATTGCTGTAGGTATGAGAAAAGAGAAAGGCCTTCAGTTTTCAAACCTTATGCTGTATTACATGCACAGGTATTCCCACTCTCTTCCCAGAGCTCTGATTATATAGAGGTGATAATACTTCAACTACAAGCCTAAGACCCCCTTATCTCATGCAAACAATCACTTACCCAATTCTCTTTGGTCTTATTTATGTACGCTGCTGAGTGCCGGGTTTCGTTCTGTAGCTGTTCATACCGTGGACAGGGGGTCAAAGGAAACTTCAGTAGCTGGGCAGAGACAACAACAGCAGCTTGAACATGGAAGCACAGAACTTGCAGTCAAAAGTGCAACTCTAATGAAACCCTGATGAGCAGGAGGCACCTCTAAACAGCCTCAAGTACTGCCTTCAGCATACTCCAGGTCATCTGCGGACTGCTGGGGTGTTGCATCTAACATGCTGAGTGAACACAACCCCTGAATTCTCATCTGAGGACAGAAGAACCTTTGCAAAGAGGTCCCAGGAGGAGTTTAATCTAAATCAAGACTGAAGCAAAGACTTTTGGAGAAGTCAGCATAACAACACAGAGTACTCAGTACGTATCCCTGAGCCTAACTTACCCTTTCATCAGACCTGGCCACTGTGTGCACAGGGATAGGCTGCCAGGAGATGTTGGGGTTGAAGATCTGTGCTCCCTCTGGGGGATACATTCCTGCCAGGTTGGCCTCTGCGCTCATCAGTGTCCGGTCATAGTCTGTGCTGCGGACGAAGATCTGCCAGGACAGGACAGTGCACCATTAGTAACGCTGGTGTTAAGTGGCGATGCTCCTTGTATGCACTCACTGAGGAATGTTGCCAAGTGCCCTGCAGCTGCTCATGGACAACAGGATAACGGGAGCTGAAGGGACCGAGCCTGCTGATGTCAGCATGACCAAAACTGTAAGGACAGATACACAATTTGGTGTGTAACACTGCAGTGGGCTGCTCTGGATCAGTGGGATGGACAGGTGCTGTGCGGGGGTTACAGGTAGAGAGGAGTCTGAATATGGGGAAGAGTAAAAGAAGAGTTGGAGCACTTCTGCTCTGGAGCCAGGCTGAGAGAGCTGGAATTGTTCAGCCTGGAGAAGAGAAGGCTCACAGGAGACCTCAAAGCAGCTTCCAGTGACTAAAAGGGCCACAAGAAATCTATAGAGGGGCTTTTTACAAGTAGTAGTGATAGGACAAGGATATTATTTGCAGGTAGTGACAGGACAAGGCGGAATGGCTTTAACCTGATAGAGGGGAGACTGAGATTATACATTGGGAAGGAATTCTTCCCTGTGAGGGTGCTGAGGCGCTGGCACAGGGTGCCCAGAGAAGCTGTGGCTGCCCCATCCCTG